>PVJL010006008.1:0-98471 GCA_004026885.1 Lyroderma lyra | reverse complement strand
CCTGAGGGAGATGCTAGCAGCGGCCCCCCTTTACAGGTGAGGCCTGGGGCTGGAAGCCATTGAGGTCCATCCGACTCCAGAGCTGGCCCGGCCCCTTCTCGGTGCTGCCTCGGGGCTGGCCATTCCCTTTGGCTCCCACAGTGTCCCATCTGGAGCCTTCACTCACCCCACTCTCTCCCAGCCCTCTCTTTGCACCTTCTTCTCGAGGCTCCTCACAGGCCAGCCCCCCACCCCCACCCCCAGCCCTGCAAGGTTTCGGCCTCCCCTGACCCCTCCAGCATCCCCGGGCTGATCATGGACCCACAGCCACCAGCCGGGCGTCGGGGATGCTCCCGAACAGCCCCTCCCAGTGACCCAACTGCAGGTCAGGCGGGAAGCACACACCCAGACCCGGGCCCCTCCTGTCGCTAACGGCAACGGCGAACACGCACGAGGGCCAGCCCGGAAAAGGCCATCGAGGTCTCTCTTTTCCGTATTCCCTGGCCGGGCACCTCCCGGACAGCCCTCGTGCACAGCACGCGCTCGGTGCCAGTGTCCTCGGCACTTGTCCTGTATCACCTCATCGCCCCCTGCGTAAGCCCATGAGGTGGAATGCTGTCCCCGTCCTCGTTGTGCCAATGAGGAGACTGGAGTCAAGACACAGTAAATGACTCGTCCAAGGGAGCAGCTTGGTTCACACCTGCTCGGTCCGGTCTGCAGACTCCGTGTTCTCGCCGCCTCGAAGGCAGGAAGAGTCGGCCCGGGGATGAGGAGCGAGTGACCCGAGGTGCCAGCGCGCGACCCGAGGTGCCAGCGCGCGACCCGAGGTGCCAGCGCGCGACCTGAGGTGCTAGCGCGCGACCCGAGGTGCCAGCGCGCGACCCGAGGTGCCAGCGCGCTCCACCTGTCTGCTGCCCGGTGCTGGTCAGGCTCTGAGCTCCCTGCACCACCCCTCCCACACAGGGACTCTCGGGGTCTCACTGCCGAGAGACGGGTCCTGGGCACTCACCTTGCAGGTCAGAGGTCAGCAGAGGGCGGGGGTCCCGGGGAAAGGCGACCTGGGCTTGCGGCAGTGAGAGCAGCAGCAGCAGTAGCAGCAAGGGCATGAAGTGGGGGGCACGGGGCATCCTGGGCAGGGCAGCTCAGGCCCCAGGGGGTGCCCCCTCACCCATATGCTGGCCCTAAAAGAGGACACAGAGGAGAGGGGGAGAAGGGCCCAAATTCCCTCCACCCTTGAAGCAAGCAGGCTCCTCCCCGCGCTGGTCTATCCCCAGAAGACCCTGTAGAGTCGGGGAAAGAACGCTCTCCTCTCTGGTATGCCTCGGTCCCAACCAACTGTCACTGTCACTCAAGGCCCTTCCCTTTCCAACTGGCCCAAAGTGGCTGGTGTGAGGCCTGCCCAAATGACCCCAGGTAAGGACAAGACACGCCTGCTCCCCTCCCAGCCTTCTCCCTCAGCCTTCCCTCCTCTCTCCTGGCTGGGCCTGGGCCACTCAGCAGGTGACACCTCCTGGCCCCCCTGGTGCTAACCCCTTCTCAGCTATAATTAGACGCCGAAGCCTTAAAATTATAAATAGTGACTCCTTGGCGCTGGGAGGAGGAAGAGGGCCCGTGTGTGCCCCCTCCCTCCCAGACCCCACAGCACCCTAGGAGCAACACAGGCAGTGTGCCCAGGCAGAGGCGGCTGTGAGGCAGCCACCACCCTGTCTAGGGTTGAGGAAGAACAGTGGGGGAGACAGCCTCGGGGTCATTGTCCTGGTCTAACTCATGCTTCAGGGGCCCTTCTCATTGCTAGGGAGAAGCTGGGGGGAGGGGGCTGCTGTCTTAGCCAAAAAATGAATCTGCATCAAAGCCAGATCAGAGGCTAAATTTAGCTCTGGCTGCAGCTGTCTGCCCGACCACTGTGCCCCCTCCCAGCCTCGCTAGCCCCCTGCTCCCTCCCTGGCTCCTAAGAACCAGTGTTTGGACTTGGGGAGCAGGGAGGGAGCGGACCCAGCCGGGGATAGGAGGAGCGACATCCGGGAGGAAAAATGGCTGCACATGTCCCCCTTTCCCTTCCTTCCCTCTTCGGGCTGCCTCGACACGGAAATATAAATAATTCAATGACAGGCAGGCAACCGTAGCCCCAAGTCCAGGCAAAGATGGGCACGGTGGATAGGATGGTGCGAAAGCCCCACTCCCACCCATCAGCCCTCCTCTGACCGGGACCCACAGTAGGAGGTGGGCCCCGCTCTCCTGCCTTCCTCCCCCTGAAGGGAGGCTAAGCAGGCTCTGAAATTAGGTCAGGAAGGGTGAGAACCATGTCTGTGAACAGCTCTCCTGCACCAACCCTTTCCTGTCCTTCCCACCGTGACCCTTGAAGAAGGGCACTGGGGTTCCAGGCTCAGCCCATTCCATCTCCCCCAACAATTCCACTCCTGGAGACAGGACCCAAGTGCACCCCACCCCCTCATCCAGCGTCACTGGTGGGAAGGCTGACGTCAGATGGGCTCTCAAGAGAGCCGGAGGAGGAGTAGGGGTAAGAACACCTAATGATGAGCCCCCTCCCCGGGGGCAGAGCACTCAGCCAGCTAACGACCCTCTGTCTGGTGCAGAGAGGCCGAGCCTCTCCCCCGACTCCCCCACCCCCAGCCTCATTTCCGGAGGCTGATGCTCCCAGGGGAAGAGAAAGGGACACAGCTTGTCTAACCTCCCCCTCCGGCTGGCTCCCCCCTCCCTAGTTGCCCTGGGCAACTGGTATCTTCACCCAGGAAACAACTTTGGTCTGTGGCAAGTGAGGAGAAGAGTCAGACCCTCTCCCTGCTCCCAGGCCCGGCCTGGGAGCTGCTGCCCTGTCCTTACCTGGGGTGGTGACTCCTGAGGGGCTTTGAGGGGGATAGGAGACCTTTGACCTGATGGAAGGAGAGACAGAAGGAGGAAGAGACTGAGTTACACCCCCTTACCACATCCCTCAAAAGTCAATGTGAAAATTCAGGAGCGGTCTCCTGAGGCTCGGGAGGGGAGATGCTACCCGGGAGGGTGTGTGTGCGCGCGTGTGTGTTGACATTGAGCTTGGTTACGAAGGCGCTGGCCGCTTCGTGCCCAGAGACGTGAGGGCAGGGCCTGGCGCTAGCCCCTAGCCAGAAACTCCTGGAACTGCAGCCCAGTCTTGAGAAAGGGGTAACTGGGAGAGTTTGTGGAGCGTGAGGACCACTCCCACGTTAAAACCCTCCGAATCCAGCAGCCTCCGTAGCAAAAGCGCCCTAGCTGGGGACAATAGAGGCTAATTTGCATCTCATTTACATGCTCTTCATTTCAAGGCAAAATGCTGATAGCAAGCACCCCCAACCCCTTCCCTCTTCTCCGAGAGCAGGCCCTGCGTCCCTCTCACCCAATGTCTCTCCAGCCCACCCCTCAGCTCCATCCAGCCTCTGAAAACACTTGGTTGGCCTTGGCTGGTGGGCCCCCTTTGCTGGTGGGCCCCCTAGACTTAACTAGGATGCATCTTTAAGAGGGCTTTCCATAGCTGCTTTGGGGGAGCAGCAGCTGAGCAGCCTGGGGAAGGGCTTGCCCCGCCAGACCAATCCCAGCTGCTTCCTACCCCCCATCTCAAGCAAGTGAAAGGCCTGGCCCGCTCGCTCTCCCCCTCCTAGGTGCTCCCTGTGGGGGCAAGAGGAAACAGCCCTTCTCTCTCCTCCTGGCCCTGCAGCAACCTCTGGGGAGTGGTCAGGGTCACAGCCAGAGTCCAGCGGGGGCTGGGGAAGGGGAGACCCGGCTGGGGACAATGGCAGGAAGCCCTCTGGCCGGTCGCCCGCTCCCGTACACCTTCCTCCCGGGGAGCAGGGGGCGCGCCGAGGAGCCTCGCCGAACAGGCGCGTTCTCATCTCCAAGACGTTTCCCCCACCCGTAGCTCTCAGCCAGGCTCACACCTACCCTCCCTCCCTCCCAGCCCCCAGCGAGGGTAATCCAGGTGTCTAGAGCCTCGCAGGAGGTGGGCCCGGGGCCAGGGGCTCGACGTGTCTCCCCCTCACTGGATCCGGGGCTCCGAGAGGGGCGGGTAGCAGAGTCTGGGCCGGGACCGGGTCCCAGAGCCACGTTAGCGGGAGGAGGGGCTGGAGGGGCCTGCAGGCGCAGACCTAGTGGGGATGGGAGCGCGGGTGGGGGAGCGGAGGCGGGTCTCCGAGGCCAGGGAAGCAGGGCCAGAGGCTGCGAACCGACGAGGGGCCCGGGGCCAGCGCCGAGCCGGGTCGGGGAGCTCGAGAGGCAGTCACCGGCTCGGCTCTCCTCCTTGGGAGACCTTGGTCTAACAAAGCCCAGGGGAGAGTGGGGTGCGGGAAGGAGATGGACTCTGGGACGGAGGTTTCTCCAGGGCCCCATTCCCCGACTCCGTGCCCGAGCAACCCCCTGGGAGGTGCTCAGATTCCCGCTTGCACAAGGACAGAGGTGCATCCGGGACACCAAAGTCCGAAACGACGCATCCCCATTCCTATCCCTGCAGGGGCATCGAGAGGGTCCGGTTGTCCGTGGGTCTCGGAGCTTTAGTTTCCCTGCTGGAGAGGCAAGGGACCAGGTTTCCTCCCCTCTGCACGGTGCGCGCCTCAAGTCATCCCTTCGCGCTCTCCAACCCAGGGGACGCGACCCAGAGGAGCCCGGTGGACAGAAGCGCCCAGACACTGCGCCCACCGTGCCGTGAGCGGGCTCGGGCTCGGCCCCGTCCTCCCTCCACGCACCCCAACTCCGCCGACCCTCCCCGCCAGCCAGGCACACCGCGCGCGGGCACCCGGGGCCCGTCTCGCACTTGGGGAGCTTGGCCCCAGCCCGTCTTTCCTGCCTCCCTGCAGCCCCGTCCCTGCTCCGGGGTACTTGCTCCGAGATCCGGGCCGGCGGGATCGAGATCGCAGCGAGCGGGCAGCGGCCCCGCACCGCGCCGACTTCGCAGTCCGTGCCTGGGGCGCCGGCGAGGTGCGATGAGCGTCCGAGGTGGATGGAGCTCGGATCTGAACTCCCGGGCGCTGTCGAGTGCGGCGAGCCCAGGGTCGGAGAAGCAGCCCCACTCCCGCCGCGGCTTCGCGGAGGAAAACAATGCGACCGCCCGGAGCTCTGGGCCCGGCCCCAGCCGCCCCGCCCGCCTCGCGGTGGGCCCCGCCTCCGGCCCCGCCTCCGGATCCCCACAACCTATCCGGCTCTCGCAGACCGGCAAGACTCCGCCTTCCCAACGCCTCTCCGCCAATAGCCCTCGTGGGGGCGGGGCCCCGGGAGCACCGCCCACTGAGAGGCCAGGCCGGGAGGCTGAGGTGGAGACTAAAGCCAGGCGCGAGGAGCGATCCGCGGGCAGTCCGTTCCCGGAGACCCGAGCAGAAGAGGGGTCACACGCGCTGACATGGGGAGGCCCTGGGAAGGGAGACCAGCTGGAAGGAGAGAGACAGGAAACTCGAGGACTCGCTTGGGCGAGGCTGTCAGGGCGGACACGACCCATCCTCCTTCCTTCGCTCTCCCCACCGGCCTTGGCGGCCCTGCTCCCTGGGGACTCTCCTGCCTCCCCGCCACCTACTGCCCCGAACTCTCTGTGCCCCCTTTCTACTCTTTGCTTCCACCCCCTCGTTCTCCGCATGTGCCTTCTCGGGTTCATCCTGACCCCAATAGGGGAGGCCTAGCAGGCGGCTTGAGGCCTGGGAAAGGAAAGGAAGATGTCGCCAGGAGGGTTTCCTTGTCCCCACGGTCCCCTTCCCTTCCGCCGCTGCTGTCAGAGCGGGATGGGCTTGGGCCACCAGGCCTTCCGGAAGCCCGAGTGGCTGCTGTCAGGCTGCTGGTTGATGGGAGAGGACAGGCGAGTGGGGCTGAAGCCAAAAGAGCGATGGGCGATCAGGACAGACTGACTCAGAGTCCCACAGAACAGCAGAGACCCGGAGCCCTGAGGAAGGAACTAGCTTTCCCAACCCCACGTAGCTTTCTTGTCACCCCCAACACAGGATTCGTGACGTCCCACCTTGCCTGAGAGGACACCCCTCCGAACAGCCAAACTGCCCCTTCTCCATCCGCACCTTCCACGCGGACCCTTTGATTCCGGGGGTGTCAGTGCGGGGAAGAACCAGGCTGCTTTAGCCAGGACTGGTTGGCTCCCACCCTGTCTCAGATTTCCCGGACAGCGGGTGGCCTGGGAGACATGGGCATTGGCATTCTTGGATGGTTTTATCTGAGTGAGCTCCTCCCCCCACACCTCACACCCTGGTCTCTGGTCCCCAGGGAAGGAGAGACAGGGCTGTGCTACTTCGGGCCAGGCTTTCCTGGGCTGAGATCAGGGTGCATAGCATCACCCACTGGGCTAAACCCGTCGTCAGGAAGCAGGAGGTGCAAACACAGACACACAGACACAGAGAAGGAGACACGCAGAGGGAAGGCCAGGTGAACCAGCGAGGTAAACAATCAGAATCCATGGAACAATACTTAGTAAGGTTAACTGCGGGGGGTCTTGGGTCCAAGGCAGTTCAGTGGCCGGTTGGGGCTGTTTTACAGGCTGGAAAGAGGTTTTGGGAGAAAGAAACCTCAAAATACAGAAATACTCAGAGGTTGAAAGAAATCTCCCCAGCTCCTAGCACGGGGCTTAGGTATTCAAACATATGCTCATCGAATACATCAGTGAATGGGGATTAAGGGGTAATTCATTTAAAGTTTTAGGGGAGGGTTCAACTAGAACCTCAGTAATAAGTAGTAAGCACTTATCTCAGGTATAATCCACTGTGGGAAGGGGTCCCAATCTTTAAGAAAATGACCACCTATTCGGATTAACACAAGACTTGTGTGTATTAAATGATTAAAAAGCAATATTAAGTCTTACAAAACACAAACCCCAAAAGCCACATTGACCATGATTCCTAAATGAAAGAAAAGACAAGATTTTTTTTTTTTTTTTTTTTTTTTTTTTTTTTTTTTTTTTTTTTTTTTTTTTTTTTTTTTTTTTTTTTTTTTTTTTTTTTTTTTTTTTTTTTTTTTTTTTTTTTTTTTAGTGATGGCTACAAGGCTAAGATATTGGATACATTTTATCAAGGAGGAGGGGAGCAGGCTTGGTGCAAAAGAAAGCTGTTTCAAAGAGGAATATAGCTCACACAATAGCTTTTACTTGGTAATCATGCAGCTTGGAGCATGGCTAGCAAAAGGTCCCGTGTGCAAAGTATGGAAGGCCTGGAATGCCGAGGTGAGGAGGTTAACATAACGTGATAGGAATAGGATGTCATCTTGAGTTCTTGAATAAGAGTGTTACCTCTCAAAATGTGTTATTGTAGCAAGAACACAATAGGGACGTTCGAGGATGAGACAGAGACAGTCTGACAAGGATGGTGGGATTGGATATGGGGAAAAAATGGAAGAATCTGAGAACTATTTGCAAGGACAAATCCAAATGACTCTGTCCTGCTCCCCGGGGTCTTCTGGAGAAAAGCACAGTCCCACAGATTGGCGCCTTTAATAAATGCAGGATCTCCAAGCTTGGCACACTTCCCATTCCCGGTGTTGCTACGTAGCTATTTCAAATGTGTACCTCTTCTCCGGTTCCTTTCCTCACCCCTTCCTTGCTCGTGTTAGCAGAATCCATGGCCATCTTTGGAGAAAACAGGTAATCAAGCAAGAACTCCACCACGCCTTTGACCTCTACAGATGCACGCACTTCTCTACGTGCTCACCTCGCTCAGGTGAGGCCTGTCCAAGGCGCCCCTACCCTGAGCGCCGTGCGCATGGGGCCCGGCCATGGCCGTCTTGCTCAGCTCTGCACGTTTGCGTCTAGCACGGTGCCTGGCACACGGCGGTGCCGACTATCACCACACACGCTGTGCCCTGTATCTCCTACCTAGGACCGTTACGCCCTATGTCTTCAAACCCTTTCTCCTTCCTGTATTTTACTGTTCCTTTTCTACCAACAATATCGCCTCAGCATCTACACGCACTCAAACGTCTCCCATAATTAAAATTTAAAAAAAAAATTCTAAACTGCCTCTCGGTCCTTGTCTGTATTTAGCCATCACTCGACTTCTTTCTTCCGTCCACAGCGAGTTTCTGGAGTCCTCTGTAGTTGCTGTACCCATCTTCCTCTTCTCCTCGCTTCTCAACCACTTTAGTTTCCCACCCTCAATCCGCTGACATTGTTCTCAGGGCCACTAGTGACCCCCTGGTCACATTCAATGAACGACTCTTTTATCCTTTTGCCCTCTTTATGGCATCTGACCCTGTTGACCCCTCCTGCCTTGAAATGCTCCCCTCTATGGCTCCTGGGTCCTTCTTTCTCTGCACAGAGGCTAGGGGCTTAATAAATATATATATATTTTAAATGAAAGCATAGCTTCACTTCTGTTAAATGGCCTCTCTTTCTCAGCCTTCTCTGACCTCCCCTTCAATACTGGTGTTCCCTAGGGTCACGTCCGAAGCCCTCTCTTCCTCATCTACACATCCCATCGGTCAAGAGAATCCACACCAACAGTGACCATAACTACTTGTGTGCTGCTCACCATAAATTCTAGCTATTCAACTCGGGTCTTTCTCTTGGAATTCTAAACTCACGTATGCGGCCACTTATTGGATACTTCCATTTGGATTTTTCATAGGTACGACGTAAGTGAAATGTTTTGTGACTCCCGAAACTGTTTCACACAATTAGGGCATCCTCGTGTAATTGGTTTTTTTTTTGTTTTTTTTTTGTTTTTTTTTTTGTTTTATTTTTTTTTTTTTTTTTTTTTTTTTTTTTTTTTTTTTTTTTTTTTTTTTTTTGTTTGTTTTGTGGGTGGTTCCCTGGCTGGGAATCGAACTCAGGTCACAGTGCTGACAGCGCTGAAGCCTTAGCCACTGCACCACCAGGGAACCCCCTGAGAGGCTTTCTTAATGTTGGGTTAGAGAAGTGGGGGGCGTCTTATACATGGAAAAATATGGTCCTTTGTTCTGTTTGCTCCTCCTCTGCGTGGCCAAAACAGTACAATTTTCAGTTGTGTGCTGTTTTGTTTTCCTAGTCTCCCCTTGCTGTGCTGATGTTCATTGTTATCAGCGTTTCCTCTAAAAACTCCTCTTTCGTCTTTTAATTTGCTGCTAATTATATGCTGTGCATTCAGAGAAAATTACTTAAAATGGGTAGAGATTGAGAGAAAATAAAAGAAAGACTTCCCCGTGAGTGAAGTCAATGAACATTGTTACCTGTAACTGTTAGGTTGCTACCATTTCCCCCTTATCTCCTGGTTCTTGGATGTGTTCTAAATGTATTCTTTCTGCAAAATAGTTACTGAGCACAGGGGAGCCAGGCACTGTCTAGGCACTAAGCATAACCCCTGCCCTCATGGAGTTTATAGTCCAGTGGGGCGGTGGGTGATAAAATCACAAACTGCAGTAAGAGTGATCATTAGAATGGGGAGGGATGCAGATCTGCAGGACTAACAGACACGGGGGCGGGGGGCTAATGCAATGTAGGGAGTGAGGATGACTTCAGAGATGTGACTTTCCAGCTGAATCCTGAAGGTCAAGGAGGGAGTAACCCGGCAGGGCGAGGTGTGCACGGGGAAAGGGAAGAGACTTCCAGAGAGACAGGAAATGGGAAAGTCCATCGCACAGGAAGAGGAGGAAGGAGAGGGAGAGGCCGGCAAGGTGAGTGGTGGAGGAAGCGACTCCCAGCACAGGTAGAGGAGACTACAGGAACAGGCAGGGGCGAGGCTGGGGCGTAAGAGGTGCGGAGGTGGAGGCGGATTTCTGGATTCAGGAGATTCCCAATTTGCATCTTCTTGTCTTTTCTCTCCTCGTCTTCTGTTCCAACTAGATTGCGCATTTCCTTTCATTAAGAAGGACTTCCGCATTTCCTGTGATTTTGGTAGTGCCACCTGCTCTTGTCCCCCGAGTGTGGGATCAGTGAATTGGTAAGAGCACACGGTGTAGAATGAGGCCACATTCATTAGGGGGGGGAAGTCATTACCTCGTCGCCTGCTGAGGCGATTCTCAGAAACAGCAGAGGAGGAGGTCCTCAGTCTGCCTCTAATTTGGGGACAGGTTATTTAACCTGTTCTTGAAGGCTCCGTCTTTTTCATTAGCCCAAAGGATGCAGTTTTGACATTTCATTCACGAGGGTATCGGAGGGTTAGCTATCTCCCTGCTGCCTAGCAGAGGGCACCCCACGAATGCCAGCTGTGTTCTCTCCTCTCCCTTCCCTCCCCCAAACTCCTGGCCGTTCTCTTCCACCTGCCCCTACACCTTGCTCCTTTGCATTTTCTAAGCCTCCTTCCTCTCAGCCTACATGTGTCCTCCAACTCTCAGCTAAAAATAGCCCCTCAGTCCAGTGCCCCACCCCCCAAACCCCCGAATGCTGCCTTTCCCTCTCTGTTCATCCCTGGACGACCACATTTCTTAAAGGGGTGAACGCCACCCATCCGCCTTGTACCCCAGATCCTCAGCTCGGAGAGGCGGGCCTGCGAAGTGCACACCCAACGCTGTCTCCCGGGAGCAGCACTCACTGTTGGGAGTCGGGGACAGGCTGATCGCCCCAACTTCTGAACTTCAATTTACTCTTTAACTTTTCACCACCAGCCAACTTTCAAATCCTTCCCCTTCTGCTAGAAACTTTCTGCCAGGGTCACCAGATCGCAGGGGCTCTCCTCGGGGCTTAAGCAAGCTCTACCGTGATCGGTTACTTTTAAGCACGCTCGTTCCTAGGCCAAAAGCTGAAGCCTCCGGGCCGTCCCCACCGAGCTGACGTCCCCACCGAGCTGACGGTTTCTCTTTCTCCCGTTGCCCACAGGGAAGTCTGGAGTCTTACGCAGCTCCGGCAAGGCGGGCCGGTCTCTTTGCTTCTTCACTTCTGTCTCAAACGATATTTGCTCCAGACATATGGAATGCATCACCAGTTCCTGAGTATGCCTTCTATTATCTTCGTTTCACAGTGAACGTTGTTTTCTATTTAAATTTAGCAGCTGGGATCAGTGTAGATGATCCCAATTGTGTTGGCAACATCCAAAACCTCATGGCCGGGAGCCAGTCGGAGACACGCCGCCTTCTCCCCATCGGGCCTCATCAGGGTGTTGGCCTTGGCCTCGTCGGCGTCATGGGGCTTCTTCGCCACCTGTTTGACCTGGCGCTTGCTGGCCGTGCCATCCACAGTGAGCGCAGGTGTACTGTCGTCTTCGTGGCTGCCTCCGTAGTCCGGGGGGACTCGGTGATGGCATAGCGGTCAATCTCGTGTCGCTTGGGGATGCCCTTCTCAGGGTATTCGGACTGTCTTCAGAGCCACCACGTCTTGGGCCGTCGTCCGAAGGTGGGAGCTGTGTGTGTCTCCTCTTCCTTGTGGCCGTGGACACCTTTCAGTATCGCTTTCTTGGCCTTCGAAGCCTTTGCTTTGGCTTCAGCCGTGGGAGGGGCAGGGGCGTCCTTCTTGTCTTTTGGAGCCATCGTTGTGAAAAGCTATCTTCTTTTCCTTTTTTTAAATAAGGTTTTATTGGAACCAACTGACAACAATGCTGGGAAGCAAGATCTTAAACGCCCCCTGCCCTGTGTGACCTTTATTCTCTGTCCCTTCTGCTCACCTCCGTGATCTGGGAAGCGTGTCTTCCTCACCTCCGCCCGTTAGATAGGTAAATCCATCCCTCTCCGCCCACCTCTTCAGACCTTCTATCAAAAATAACCTAAACTTCGCTTTGCTCTCATAATTCTTTCAACTTGGATTAAAGCTCATGACATCATTTGACTGTTTAGTTATCTCTGCTTATCTCCCCGGGCAGGCTGTCATATGTAAGCAGTTCTGCCTCCTTCAGGGCTGCTAACTTACCCCTCATGTTTGTATCTCTTTAGCAGCTACAAAGCAGTGTAAGTGGGCTTGCTTCCTAGGGGTTCAGTGCTGTGCTGACACCTGCTGGTCACATCTGGTGCGGCAGCCCGGCCCCAGCACCAGGTTAAGGGTGGGGACAGCATGTGCAACCCTTGCCCAGCCAGGCCCTGGACGCATCTGCTCATGGTAACGCTGCCCCATGGCACCACCCCTCCCTGGACACTCCAGGGTCACATTCAGACTTGCTGGTCTCTGGCTGGCCTCTGGCCTCTCCAGCTGCAGTTCAGTTCAGTCTGCACAACCTTCCGCACTGACATCACCGCAGCAATCTGTACTTCACATCCTTCCCAGCACCAGAACCAGGAGAACAAGATCTCAAGGGATTGGGCAGCAAGGCGAGGCAGATGAACCATGTGATGGCAGGGGGCTGTGATAATCCCTTCTCACCTCTGAGAATCGGGGCCATTTCCTACAGGGTGCTATACCTTTGACCTTTGTCTTCTTTCTAGGAGGTTCTTGGGCCCTAGACCTTCACGGTGGAGGAGAGAGTAGGTAGGCGGGGCTTGAGGGGTGGGGCCAGGCCAAAGGGCCTCTTGCTTAGGAGCTTCTCCATTCTGTCAGCTCTCCCGGAACATCCCAGGCAGGACTGGCACCCAGTGCGCCGCAGGTGAGGGACAGAAGGGGAGGCTCTAGGGGTGATGGTGGTGGGAGAGCCCCAGCTCCGTCAGCCTGAGCTGTCCACACTGCGAGACTCTCACTGGAGAGCATCCTGGGGTCCCCAGTGGAGAGGTCCACGGCCGCCTCCGAGAGGCAGACATGGTTTGGGATGGGGCAGGGGCAGGTCTGAGGCCTGGCGGTGGACATGGGTGTGTGAGCGAGTACTGAGAGGTGCAAGGAAAGCTTAGGGGACACGGAGGTACACCTGAAGGCCAGAGGAAGGGCACGGCCAGAGGACCTCAGGGCAGGCCCCCGCCAAGAGCATTAGGGACACTGAAACACAGAGAGGGGGAGAGGACAGCGGACCGGGCATGAGCTGGTAAGGGGGCATCGAAGAGCCCGTAACAGGAAGGCTGGGGAGGAAGGAAGGCCTGCATGGAGCAATCAGCTCTTCCGGCTGGAGCGCGCTCCAGAAAGCCGCAGGCAAAGCCAGGAGCAGAGCGAGGTCCCGGGTCCCCAGCGGACGGACTCGGCGGGGGGAGAAAGCCCCCAGGTCCCCGTCTCCCCTGCCTCTTCCAACACCCGTTTTAGTCTGGGGGAGAGGGCGAGGCCGTTCCTCACTGCGGTCGCAGCCACATCCTGCGGAGCAGGGGAGGGGGAAGTAAGCAGCAAAACAAGCAGAACCACAGGCACGGCCGTGGGGAGAGAACCCTGGACACAGGCCACTGACGGGCCCCCAGGAGGGACCCCGTCAAGCCCCAGCCGCCCTTAGACCTTTAGCACCACCGCGGGGCTTGCTTCCCGCCTGGAGAGCACTCCAGGGGCTGCGGCTTCTTTGGCTGCGCTTTGGGCACTGGCTGGGGACCTTCGCCAAGCTGCCTAATTTCTCACAGCTTCAGCTGCCCACTGCAAAGCTGGGGTACTGCCTGGCCAAGGGGTGGGGAGACTGAGATAATTCACGTAGAGCACTTGGCACACAGCAGATTCTCGGTGTTGCTCGTTAGTATTGTCAGGACCCCCGGGACCCCCATATCTCTCACTGTCGGACGCGGGCTTTGAAGTCAGCAACCGTCGTGCCTGAGCTTGGGTAAATGATGTCACCTAAGGGTCAGTGTGCTCAGCTATTGGACCAGGAGGGTAGCTCGTGCACCCCACAGGCAGTGTCCACAAACGGTGGCGGGACAACCACCTGCCAGGTAGGCCTTGTCTTTTCCACCGGAACAGCAGCGGCCTGCTTCCCGGGGAGACTTAAGGGCGGCGGGCTGGCCAGCCCGAGCCACGGGGCTCCTCCCAGCCGCCCTGGAGGCCAAGACCTCTTGCAGTACTGAAAGGAAAAAAATAGGAACAAGGCCTAGGGGGCTGAGGGGGAAAAGATGACAAGCAAAAATGATGATGAACTAGAAACCAAACAAGAGACAGAAAGGGGAAAAGCCATTTCTCTCTTTCTAAGGAAGCGTGGGGCCTCTTCCCGTGGCCGGCCACACCGCCTCATCCCTCTCCCAGGAACCATGGAGTCCTTCAGCTCCAAGAGTCTGGCCCTGCAGGCGGAGAAGAAGCTGCTGAGTAAGATGGCGGGCCGGTCGGCGGCTCATCTCTTCATCGACGAGACGAGCAGCGAGGTGCTGGACGAGCTGTACCGTGTGTCCAAGGAGTACACGCACAGCCGGCCCCAGGCGCAGAGGGTCATCAAGGACCTGATCAAGGTGGCCGTCAAGGTGGCCGTGCTGCACCGCAACGGCTGCTTCGGCCCCAGCGAACTGGCGCTGGCGGCGCGCTTCCGCCAGAAGCTGCAGCAGGGCGCCATGACGGCGCTCAGCTTCGGCGAGGTGGACTTCACCTTCGAGGCCGCCGTGCTGGCGCGGCTGCTGACCGAGTGCCGGGACATGCTGCTGGAGCTGGTGGAGCGCCACCTCACGCCCAAGTCCCACAACCGCATCCGGCACGTGTTCGACCACTTCTCGGACCCGGGCCTGCTGACGGCCCTCTACGGGCCCGACTTCACGCAGCACCTGGGCAAGATCTGCGACGGGCTGCGGAAGCTGCTGGACGAGGGCAAGCTCTGAGAGCCCCCGGCCCGGCCCCTCGTCCTGGGGCCCACGCGGCCCCTCGTCCTGGGGCCCACGCGGCCAAGCTGCGCGCTCTGGGAGCCCGGCCCCGCCCCACGCCCTGGGGCCCAGCGGCCAAGCTGCCAGCTGCGGCCTCTCTCTCCCACTCCAGCCCCCCGACAGGGAACACAGTGGCCTGAAAAGACGAAGTGAAACTTGGATCTCTTATTTCCCCCAGAAGGGAAGTGTGAAGCAGGGAAGCCCCTCCCCTATGACCAGGGGAAGAGGGCACAGCCCCTTTAACCCCTCTGGGGACACTGAGGACAGAGAGGGGAAGGGGGCCCTTAGAGGCATCCCAGAACCCCAGCTCGAGGCAGAGCCCAGACAGATACCAGAGGCTGTGTTCCTGAGAGCAGGGAGGGGCGAGCGGGGAAATAAAACCACTGCGACGTGCACAGGGCTCCATGTTTAATGTCTCCAGCTTCTTACGCTCACGAGGGGGGACAGAGGTATAGAAACACCACTCAGCTCACCACCACCCACATTTCCCTGCAGGAGAAGGAGGCACGTTTCCAGTGCCACCGGGGTTCCCTTGCCTACTTCTGTTTAAGAAACTCCAAAACGCTGCGGTGCAGGTCAGTGCTACAAAGTGCAAACGAATACGCAGTGAGGAGCAAGGCATAGACGGGCAGGCGCTGGTGGGGGGTTAACAAAGACTCCCACAACACGAGGACCCCCACAGCTGTCCTCCTCTTCCACCTCCAAGGCCATTCTTCACCCCTTGGTCTCACAGGCTGAACAGAGGAGCAGGTTAGAAGGGTGTAATGGGGGCCCCCCATCACTGTTTTGTCTCAGAGCGAGAGTTGTGAAAAACAGTGAACTGGTGAGTCAAGGCCGAGCCCAGATTCTTTGCTTTGAGATTGGGGAACAGGCCTGGCACAGTCCGCCATCTGTGCCACCGGTTCCATCACCCATTGCCCCGTCCTCAGTGACATGCTGAGAGCTAAGAGGGTGGGGAAGATGGGGGGGGGGGGGACCAGCAGTCACTGGCTCCTTGTTCCTGGGTTCCCCTCACCTGAGGGCTACAGAAATCCCATTTTTTCAGCTACGAGTGGGAAAGAATATGATACAGCAAATAAATATCACTTCATATAGCACCAAATAAATTAGGTAACATAGTTGGAGACGGGGAGGAAGTTGGGGGCTGGGGGGAGTCCCTCCCTCCCTGCTCTAAGGGCAAGGAGTGGGAAAGGCAGCAGGGATGTCAAAGGAGCCTTTTGAATCTAAAGGACAACAACTCTAGATTCAGCCCCAGAACTGAGGAGGGGTCTAGTCCCGCTCCCCTACTCTCGCCAATAAACGAGCCCCGGGCCAAGGAACTCGTGATAGACAGGAGGCCGGAAAGGCGGCAGGAGCGGCAGGCGGGCCGGGAAGCTGTGTCCTTGAGCCTCACCCCAGGCTCCTCTCCCTGCAAGTTGCTCCTTCAACATCTTGCTTCTCTCAGTCAGTTCTGGGGACGTCAGAGTTTGAAGATTTCATCCTCCTGGTCCCGAAGGGTCCGAGTTCGAGAGGTCCGGGTCAGCGGCACGGGACCTAGGACTGCCCGCTGCTGCATCCGAGGGGAGTTCAAGTGAGGACCTGACTCCTCCCCAGGCACCCTGCAGGTGAGGAAAGGGGACAGAGAGTGACAGGGCCAGGGAAGAACCTGAGAATGGGCCCAGTGACGCGGTCCTCTCCTGACACATTCGGGTTGGCTGCTCTGCCACAGAGTCACCATGCCACTATGCCCTCTGGGTAAATCCTAACCCCGCTGCTTCCTCCTGGGTCACAGGAGCATTAAGGACAGTCAACTGGTTCACTCCAGGGAGACCACAGGGCCGGCTCCCAGCGCCTGTGCCCATGCGAGCGCCCACTGGCTCTGCTCGCTGTCTTGGGGCAGCTCAGAGGAAAGGCTCCCCCTCGCTTCTGCAGACACTGTGCTTGCTTACTCGTGTGTCTGAGCAGGTAAGGCTGGAAGAACGGAGCCGTCTATGGGACGGGCTTAAAAGGAACCACTCAAGACTCACCCACTCTCCCCCTTCCTCAGCTTCTGGGCAGCTGCCTTCTTTGACCGGCTGATCTGTGAATCAAGCTTCTTAAGGAACTCAGAGGCAGAAAGGTCCTGGGTGGGAGTCTGGGGTTCCGGGCCAGGCGTGGGGGGGACATCACCATTGGCATGTCCTGCGCCTGCCTCTTGTTTCTTCTTCTCTGCTGAGTGTGGTCGGACCTCCTCCCTACTTGGCTGTGCCTCCTCTTCTCCATCGTTCTCGTCCTCAGAATCCAAGCCATTGAACAAGTCTCTGGGTTCTGTCAGGATGGGGATGTAGAGGGTTTTCTTCAGGAATATGGAGTCATTAGTATAAAGGCGGTTTGCACGCTTAATCTGCTCCATCTTTAAAAGAAAAGTCACCACGATTAATGACAGTAATAATGGTAAGTCTTCTATCTGCACAGCACCTCATGCCTTTTAAAAAGGGATCATACAGAGTCTTATCGGACCCTATAACCACCAAGCTAAAGTACAAAGGGCTGATATTATTCTTATTTTATTGATTAGTGATTTTCAAACCTTTTGGTCTTAGGACCCTTTTATATTTTTAAAAATTGTTGAGGGAAAAAAAACTTTTATGTATGTGGATAGCTATCAATATTTAAGGCATTATACATTAAAACTGAAAAAAATTAAAACCATGTATTTATTTAAAAATAACAAGCCTATTACATGTTAACATAAATATTTTAATGAAAAATAACTACATTGGGGAGTTCCCTGATGGTGTAGCGGCTTAAGGCTTCGGCGTTGGCGCAGTCAGTGCTGCGGCCTGGGTTCGATTCCCAGTCAGGGAGCTACCCACATACCAAAAAGCAAAAAAAAAAAACAAAAAAAACCCCTACATTTTCTAAAACAACAATGTAGCAAGGAGAGAGGCAGTGTTTTATATTTTTGCAAATCACGTTAATGTCTGACTTAGTAGAAGACAGCGTGATCCTCCTGTCTGCCTCTACCTCTAATCTGTTGCAATAACATGTGATGTAACCTCTGGGAAACACAATACACTCATGAGAATGAGAATGAAAAATGCTAATACAGTCTTATTTTTTACAATGAACACAGTTTTCACTTTGTGAACCCCTGAAGAGTCTCAAGGGACCCCAGAGTTCCCTGGACCTCACTTTGAGATCTCCTGTTAAAGACGAAGGGACAGAGACTCAGAAATGTTAAGTCACTTGCCGGAGATTATCTAGCAAGTTAATGACCAAGCTAGGAGGAGGGCCAATTTTCTCCTCTGAAAATGCTTTCCACACTATGATAGTAATAATTTCATGCACCAAATCATTTATTTAGTAGTTACTTATTCATTTCTGAACATGATGACAGGTATCACCATCTATCCACCTGTCTTCCAAGGTCGAAATAGCAATGCTACTCTTAACTCACACATTTGTGTCACCACCCATGCCCCAGTGGTTGACAGAAGTGCTACAAAAATCTGTCTCCCTTGTGGTTTCATCTCCACTCTGCTGCCATCGCCTCAGGACAAGTCATCTTATTTCTCACCTGGGTATTGCCAAGTTTTTTCACTGGTCTTTCTGTCTCCATTCCTATTCATGCTCCACCGTGCTGACATCTATCTTTCTTAAAATAATGAGTCTGGTCAACCCACTACTCTGCTTATAAACCTCCTATGGTTCCCCACTGGCTCAGATAAAATGCACATTGGCATTCGGGAGCGTCCTCAATCCAGCCCCCATCAGATATCCAGCCTCATCTCTCTTCTTATGCCACCTGCACCTTCTGCCATCCCGAACATCTCATTTTTCTCTGAACATTTCATGATCTTTCAACTTTTGTACCTCTGTCAGCCTGAAATGCTTCTCCACTATCCCAGGACTTCTCTGCCTGGAAAACTTCCACTTCTCGACTATCATTCCCTTTGTGTTACCTTCTTCAGGGTTTCCAATGCATACTGTTAGGACTGCCATAATAATATCCACCCTGTATTAGTGTGATTCACTTCTTTGCATATCTGTCTTGCCCCAACTCTGTGAGGCCTTTAAGGGTAGGGAAGGTGACCTGCTGTCTCTGTGTCCCTAAGGTGGTCCTCAGCATCGCACAGACTTGACACACAGCAGAGGCTCATCAGTGCTTTATGAGTAAACAAATTACATAATGAAATATAGAAACCAGAGAGACAGTATTTCAGTATTTTATTATCAGTGGCCAGGCAGCCAGTATTTCTAAACATTTATCCCATATTGGCATCAGTTTGGGAAATCATATTTCTTATACCTATCAAATATCAATGCTGTTTCCATCCTGGGGAAAGACTGTTATAATCAACTTGACTAATAAAATCTCATGCTATGATGTGTTTAAAAATAAAACCAGATTAACGTGAACAATAAAAAAGGTTAAAATTGGCGTATAGTTTTGCACCTTTCCTTTGCCAAGGGTTTTGATGCTATTACATTTTTTTTTTTTTTTTTTGCTTTTATGGTATGTGGGTAGCTCCCTGGCTGGGAATCAAATCCAGGCAGCAGCGCTGACAGCACCAGCGCTGAAGCCTTAAGCCGCTACACCATCAGGGAACTCCCTGATGCTATTACTTTTATTTTGCCTCGATACTATCCTAGGTCCCTTCTAGTTCCAAGATGTATGAATTAATCTGTGAATTTTTGGTTGCTTTTGTTATTTCCTAGAAGTACCACAAAAAAGGGAACATGATTCCACTCCTTAAAAAGAAGGAACCAAGGTCAAAGCCCAGAGGAGTCCTGGGTCATGGAGTCAGTCTTTAATAGCTACGAAGGCCATTAGAATCTAGTTAGAGCAGTTCAAAGTAAGGATTTTAGAGACGGCCTGGTTCTGAACCCAAGCTCTAATGATACTAGCTATGTAGTCTGTGCCAAGTTATCTCCGAAGCCTGTTTCCTTATCTTTAAATTGGAATGAATAGTGACACCTACCTCATAAAGTCTTGTGAAGATAATGAGATAACATACAGAGCTTGGCACATACTAAGTGCTCTGTAAATAACAGGTAGCTAATAACTTAGGTAATTATTGTTATTTAAAACATTTTCATTTTACAAATGGTGAGGAAACTGAGGCCCCAGACAGGGGAGGTGACTTACGCATTCACTTAGCTAGTAAGAGACAGAGTGAGGCCAGAACCCGGAATTCTTCACTAGACACAAGAGCTTTTCTGTACTCAAGAAGGTACAGGGCTGTAGGAAAACCTCTACAAAGGAATGCTAGTTCACTAGCAGCACAGTTCCCTTCTCCACATAATTCTGAGTCTTTGCTGCGATGATGGAGGGGCTGCTCCGTACTTTTATACCCACTTCCTTTGTTTAGACATGGCCTCTACTTAAAATGTTCCCTTTCCTATACTCCCAGTCTCCATGTGTGGAAGTCTCAGCCATACTTTCATTCACTCAGAAAACATCTATTAAGCTTCTATGTGCTGGGGACTATGCCACATGCTAAGGTATAAAACTGAAAGGAAATAGTTCCATCCCTTAAGAAGAGTACAGGCTATTGGAAAGACAGAGATGTAAAAGGTGTAAACGACCGGATTATACAGGTTTGTAGAGAGGAGTATAGAGGAAGGAACTTCTAAGTCTTCCAAGGCCCTTCATGATGGCTCCCTTGAAATGTCCACCCATGTTCCCTTCCCAATAATAAACGTCTGATTTCCCATCCTCTGTTAATACCTCTACAAACTCACCACATTCAGATTATTTGTGTCCCTGTCCATTTCTCACTGGACTGTAAATTACGTAAGGGCAACAACCATACCTTTTGTTTCTATATCCCAAGATGGCTACCATAACACTTTAAACCTCCCAAGCATAAAAATGTTGGCTAAATTCAACAAGATATGGAAAAAACAAACAAAAACACCTCATCACTTTTAGTGCAATATATTTTCACACCTATCAAATATACTGTATGCATGACCTGAAATGCTTTGCGTAGAGAGTGCCTGTTTTGCATCGAAGAGGCCACCTTTCTGGAAGGAAGAAGGTGGGGCATTGAGGAGGCAAAGAGAACAAGAGATCGACACATTAGGAACTTAGAACTATGCCCCAGCTCTCCACGATCTGCTGTGAATTTTTATTTTTGTTTTTTTTTTTGTTTGTTTTTTTTGCTTTTTTTTGGTATGTGGGTAGCTCCCTGACTGGGAATCGAACCCAGGCCGCAGCACTGACAGCGCCAATGCCGAAGCCTTAAGCCACTACACCATCAGGGAACTCCCTGCTGTGAATTTTTAGTCACTCTCAATGAAAAAGTTTCTATGTGGTAAATCAGTACTGACTTTGGAGTCTGACAGACCTGTTGGAATTGCCACTCTTACGCTCATTAGTTACTTTTTTTAAATTCATTTTTATTGTTAGACTTATTGGGGTGACATCTGTTAACAAGGATTACATAGGTTTCAGGCATACATCATTAGTTATTTGACTTTGGTTAAATTGATAAACCAGTCTAAGTCTCCGTTTCTTCATCTGTAAAAAGGGGACCACGACTGTATGCTCATAGGGATGTGAGGGTCAAATAGACTAATGCATGTAAAGCCCCTAGCACAGTGACCGGTATAATGAAAGGGCGCTGCCTCTCTCCACTGGAATAGTGGGACGTGATTTGTCCTCACCAGACAGTGCAACAGCCCAAATGGGAAAACAGGAAAGATAAAGGTGGTCCAACAACACAACAAACACATTAGGAAAATTTCAGGGGAAATGGCATAGAAGGGAACTCTACATTCTCCGGAGGAATAAACCTCCTCCAAATAGTTGTCCACATTCCAATCCTGGAAGACTCACCGTCACCCCGTATTTGAGCGCTAGTCCAGCCAGGGTGTCTCCAGGCGCCAACTGATGCTCCAGGCGTCTTTCCCTTACTGGGGAGCAGGCAGACTGCACCAGGCTTCCATAAGAACGAGCTCGGCTCCCTTGAAGCAGTCCTGAACCCCCGAGGGGGGGCTGTCTGGAGGGAGAAGCCATCTCCTCACCCTGCAGGCAGCTGGGGTTGCAACTGCGGGAAGCCCAGCTAAGTGACCGAGAGTGACGGGCCGGGGTCTGGGAACAGATAACCAGGAAATTCCTTTCCCCTTCGGTCTTCTCTCTCAAGCCTCTCCCCGGCACTATGCTCCCCGTGTCCCCCTCACTCTCTTCTCTCTCCGAGCTCTTTCCCCACAAATCTGAGTATTCAGTCCCTGAATCTCTTCCTAGTACCCCTCCGAGAAGCGACCCTCTACAACTCGCGACATTGACCTCAGACCTTTGAACTTTAGACACCTTTGTCACACTCGGCTCAGTTTGCCCCCACCCTGGCTCCGCCCCGTCCCGGGGTTGGTCCTCCGCTAGCGTTGTGAACAAATTAGGCCCACCCAGGTGAGCTGTCCCCGCAGACGAAGAGCGTGATGACTGCGAGAGTTTGGAGTCCACTTTCCACTCAGGGACCCTCAGAGGCTCCTTCCGCATCAAGTGAGTCACACCCTCAAATTCGGGGTCCACGTCTAGGTTCTTATCCCTCCAAACGCCTCGAATATGACAAGATGCCAGGGCCTGAATCCGGCTCTTTAAAAAAAAGACTTCATTTCCCAAAAAGCTCCGCGTCGGCGGGGTCGCAGGGGACCATAGGAAATGCAGTCCCCCGCGGCGGGCTGGAGGCGGGCCTTCGGGATCGCGCCGGGCGTGCCTGGGAGAGCGTCCCCGGAAGTGAGGCCAACCGGAAAGAGACCGGGAGAGAAGGAGACGCCCCACTCCTGCTACGGTGGCCTGAAAGGCGTAGCAAAGCGATTACAGTGGTATTCATTAGTTCTGAGACTCACGGTCGTGATGTCTTTCAAGAGAGAAGGGGACGATTGGAGTCAACTCAATGTGCTCAAAGTAAGCGCGAGAGAAGAGCGTCTGGAGCAGCTTCCGCTGCCCTCTGTAGGCGGTGAAGTTGTTCTGTTGCTCTGGCAACAGCTGCGGGGGGCGGGAGGGAACGGGAGATGATGCTGGGTTGTGACCCCTTCTTTGCCCTATGAGCTCTGCTCTCTCCATGATCTTTATTTCCTTTGAGTCTTGGTCTCTTTTATCTCCCTTCCCCCGCCCCTTTCTCCTATCCCTGTGATCCCGTCCGGGCTTCTTCCCCTACTCCCTGCAGAAGCGAAGAGTCGGGGACCTGCTGGCCAGTTATATCCCAGAGGAGGAGGCGCTGATGCTACGGGATGGACGGTGAGGCCCAAGAGTGGCTCAAGCCTGCGGATTCTGCGATTAGAGACTCGATAAACTTTTGTTATTAACGAGGAGAGCCGCAGTATCTAGGATTCTTTGACAGGAAGTAAGGGATGTGGGTGGTGGAGATTGGGATCCTTGGGCGTTGGGGTTTGGAAAGGACTGCCAGGATAGGGTGGGACCTATGGCAGAGACCCCGCTCCCCAGCACAATCAAACTTCTCTCCTCTTGTCCAGCTTTGCTTGCGCCATCTGTCCCCACCGCCCTGTTCTGGACACCCTGGCCATGCTGACTGCCCATCGTGCAGGCAAGAAGCATCTGTCCAGTAAGTTTGGGAGAAGACAGGGGAGACAGAATAAACCCTTAACATTTCGACAGACCACTCGTAGTGCCATGGTTTTCATTTTCTTCCCTTTTTCCTTAGGCCTGCAGTTTTTCTATGGCAAGAAGCAGCCAGGGAAGGGAATGGAGCAGAATCCAAGACAGCAGAATGACCTGGAGAGGAAAGAGACCAAAGCGGAGGTAATCTGAGAGGGAACCATGTGTTCCAGGCAGGACCTTAGACTTGAAGGCCTTTGGCTTCTAGGAAGCAGCTCTGATTCTGTCTTCCAGGCTCCTCTGTTAACCCAGACTCGACTTATCACCCAGAGTGCCCTGCACAGAGCTCCCCACTATAACAGTTGCTGCCGCCGGAAATACAGGTCTGTGGGGTGGGGAAGGCCCAGGTCTGTGGGGAGGGTCTGTAGGTGGGACAAAAGAAGATGGCTGGCTCTAAGGGGATCTTTCTCCAGATTGCTTTCTGAGGAATACTAGTGTTCTGCAGACATTAACTGGTTATTTCAGGAAAAAGATAATTTTGCAATTAAAAATGAAATTTTGGGAAATGGCACTTCCTAGGATGACAAAGAGGATGCTTTTGAAGAATAGTGACAGTAGTATATTTTACGGTCTCTACAAAGCCTTAAGAGAAAAAAAAAAAACTTGAAAAATTTTAACATAGCCTTTCCTGAATTCCTTGGATTCCAGAGCCTTTTCAGGGGGGACACTTATCAATATCTTGAGGAACCCTGTTTAGGAACCACTGCTTTAAGGGGTCGGAAGTCACAGGAGCGAGTGATGGCCCTTTCCTTTACTGCTTTTACAGACTTTGATTCTTTTCTACCCAGACCAGAAGCCCCTCGGCCCTCTGTCTCCCATTCCCCTATGCCACCCCCAGAGGTGGAGCTCCAAAGTGGACAGGTCGGTCAGGACCCTGAACCTGGGGCTGGCCCTCAGGCTGAAGAGCCCCCATCTGTCTCGTTGCCTGCCCCGCTGAGCCCCACGAGAAGACGAGCCCTGGACCGTTACCTCACCCTTCGGAGGTGAGTATGCGGAATCACTATCCTCGGGTTCCTCCTTTTCTCTCTGACCCTCCTGTTTTCAAACCTTCTCAATGGTTTTTCCTTGTCCCACTAACTTCTCAATAATAAACCTCCTTCCCTGTTGGCTCTGATGTCTCCAGCTCTGGATGGATCCCAGATGGACGAGGTCGATGGGTTAAAGACGAGAATGTTGAATTTGACTCGGATGAGGAGGAGCCTCCCTTTCTCCCCTTGGAGTGACACCCGTTTTCCCCATTTAATTCGCAAATAAACTACAGTGGGCGCTGGGAGCCTAACTTTCCTCGAGTCTGGTTCCTTGTCCCACGCCAGGATTTCAGATGTGTCCTTCCCTGCAATGTACACAGCTCCCCATACTTCTGACCCCTCCCCCACCTCTACCAAAGTCATGCCAGGCGTCAGCTGCATCAGCCCGGTGCCCTATTAATAAGTCTGTTAGAAGGAGGTCTTTGCCCTTCATGTTGTCTGCCCTCTTCCCTGCTTCTACTCAGGGTCCTTTTCCCACTTTTGGGTCACATGAGGATTGTGGGTAGAAACTGGAGGGGAGGGGGAGGACACTGGCCACATCTGGAAACAGGGCTCAGGCTAGGTATCCTGTGAAAGTAAGAGAGACTAAAGGCATTGGCAGGGTTGTGGGGAGCACCAAGGGAGGGAGCTCCCCCACCTCGTCCTAGTAACTTGAACCTCCCTGCCTGCTGATCCCCAGAGTATAAATAATCCCCTGATGAGCTGGCAGTAACCCTTGGGGGTTAGCGCCAAGGTTTCCACCCCAAAGCCCAAGGAAGGAGGCAGGCTGAGCGGACAGAAGGGCCTTTATTTACAGGAAAGGGGGACAGGAGAACTTGAGTGTTTGGGGCTCCCAGCTTGAGTTGGTGAAGGGAGAGGTGGTGTTATCTCTTCTTTTGCTGGCGACCTGTAAGGAGGAAGAGGAAACACAAGTCTTTGTTCCATCTCTTGCTTTCTGCAGAGGTGCTCTTCCCATTTCTAGTTCCTTCTCCAGACTTTTAAAGACTTCGGCCACCCAACGTGCCCACCCCACATTAATAAACCAAAATAAGAAAGGACATGACAAAAATGCTATGCCTCCAAACAGGGAGATCCAGCTTCCTTTCCAAGTGTATGTTGGGGGCAGGGGGGACTTTTCTATCTACTTTCTGATCCTTCAGGGATTAGAGCTTCTCCTGTGAATGTTGCTTTGGCAGCACCCCAAGCTTTTAGTCACTAAGCTTTCAGGAGGGCCCCCCAGCTCCTGCACCTGCTTGTCCCCCGCCGCACCCTGCACACACGCCGCGCCGGCCGTCACTCACGTAGCTCATTGTTCCGGGTCATGGCCTGGGCTGCCCGAGCTCGTGGCCCCTGCTGTGTGAAGTGGTAGCCGAAGCGCACGATGGAGGGACACTGTTCGAGCACGGTGGCCATCTCCATCTCTACGGCATCACCAGGCCACTGGCGCTGGGGACGTGCGAGACCGAAGCTGTCAGCCCGAAGCCCTTGGGGTTGCTCACTGTCCCAGACCCCCCACCCTTTGGGGAGGTCAAAGAGGTTTGTTTCTCCATAGTGGGTGATGAGAGGTGCTGACTTGTGTCCCCTCAGAGACATTAAAGAGAATGCAAACAAGACCAGAGAGATCCCGACCGGTGGTGGCCCGAATGCAAAGCCCGGGGGAGGAGGGAGTGCCGACCTGGTTGTCCACGCGGAGCTCTGTGAG
The DNA here is from genome assembly GCA_004026885.1 of Lyroderma lyra. Lineage (NCBI taxonomy): Eukaryota > Metazoa > Chordata > Mammalia > Chiroptera > Megadermatidae > Lyroderma > Lyroderma lyra. The sequence continues at coordinate 72,679 of PVJL010006008.1, read as the reverse complement.
TGTGGCGTTTTCTCGAACTGCCTTCAGCACAGCCATGAGCCCCGTGCTGCTGATGAAGTTGGACTCGATGTTCAGGCTGTGGAGGCTCCGATTCTCACGCAGCATGTCAGCCACCGCCTGGGTAGAAGGGACCTGGGTTAGGGCTAGGGGACCGTTTCACAGGTGACAGAGGAACAGAAGAACAGGGGCAAGAGGGAAACAGCTCTTTGAGAAGAGCCCTTGTGGAGCTGTCGGAGGGGCTGGAGGGAGCCGGGAGTGAGGGTGGGCAAGAGGGACAGCAGGCAAGTCAGGGTGCGGTGAGTTTGGGGGCACAGAGAGGGCTGGGGCCCTTGGGAAGATGAGGATTTCAGAGCTGTGAGCCATAGGACTGAGGGCAGGAGCTTCCATCAGGACAGCCCAGCCAGGGGTGCCTGTAGACAGCTGGGGTGTTCACTGGCCTTACATTGGCAACGGGGTCACCACTCCTCGTGGCCACCAGACTGAAGCTCCGGACGTGGGTATTTGTCTTCATGGCCTCACACAGCTCAGTGAGCATGGGTAAGGGGATGTCCTGTCAGAGGGGGACAGCAGATGGTGGGCTAGGGGACTCACATGTCAGCAGAGTCATCCCAATTGTCACGCTTTGGAGGATGGGGCCAAATACCTGGATATTATTGAGGTTCACCTCCTCCAGCTCCTTAGCATCGCTTCGAACACTCTTCAGTATCTCCTCGATGTTTGTGGGGTTCGGAGGCTCATCCGGCACAGGCTTATACTTGTCAGGCTGCACCACACCTGTGGGTGAGGGCGGGAAGGAAACCCCAACGTGTCCCCCACAATCTCCTCCCCATTGTTTCTCTCATCACATATTCCCACGCCCTCTCCCCATTCACCTGTTTCACCCTTTGCTACCTTTCCTCAGACTCTGGGGCTGCCTGCCCCGAGCCCTGGGGGCCATGCTCCCAAACACACTCACTGCTAATGCCCTCCGTGTTGCAGATGTCCCCGCTGCAGATGGCGTCATAGTACTGCTTGTTGCTCATCAGTGTGTACATGCCCAGGATTGCTGGTGGTGGGGGGCAGGGGGAGACCAAGAATGAGAAGGAGGACTCGTTCCAGCCACCCTTCTTCTGAAGCTTTTGCATTTTCAGAGTCTGACCTCTTTCATTCTCCCAAGGAGGTTCCCACCCTCTCTGGGTCCCCCAGGGGTCCCTTCCAGAAAGTACTGAAGGCGGTAGTCTTTAAACATTGATTGACACAGGCCTAGGGGAAGGTCCCTAAGGAGCCACCAGAAGGTGAGAAAGTCTGTCAGACACCCTCCTCTTTTCAGCCAGAATAGCCTCACTTTTATTTGCTTTATAATCCATATAGGATTGCCCTTGAGATATTAACTTATTAAAAATGAATGAATGAAGACATAAGTAAGAAAAATCAAAAACCACTACCTGAGGCTTTCTCAAACACCCATGTCCTGGTTCAGCACCTTCCCCAAGAGTGCCCAGCCACGAGTGGCTCCCCTGCCCGATCTTGCCGCCCCGCCCTCCCGCAGCTGCCCACCTGCAATGTCACACATTTCGGCATCTGTGGCATGGGCCAGTGCCTCCTCCAGCTCAGGCTCCAGAGTGATCTGCTCCTCGGCTGGAATCTCCCGCTTGGGCTCAATGTAGGGTTTCCCTGATGGGAGCAGGGGGATGGTTCCGGTGGAGGCCATTCCTAGGGTCTTGGCCCCACCTTTCTTTCCTCCTCAGGGAGGCGGGGTATGGGGTCACTAGGGCCCGCTGGAAAGCCCGGGTCCTCTACAAGCTGACCCCTGGGTCCCCTGATCGCTTAGAAGAGCTGAAGAGTGCAAGCTGGCATGCAGGCGTCAGGGCAGCTAGGAGCCGGCAGGCCAGGGAGGCGGACGGGGGACATGTGAGAGAGGGCTTTTCAGGTTTCGGGAGGCCTGGATGTCAGGGTCTCCGTACCCTTCTTCTCGCCTGTGAAGGGCACCAAGTCATCACGCTCTTTGACTTCTAGAGCTTGCTGCTCCAGGTACTGCAAGAGGGCCTCTCGGTCCAGCGGCCCCGTCGGGCTCTTCTTGGTCTGGTCACGTTGTCTCAGCCCAGCTGGCAGGAGCATGTTCTTAGGGACAAGTTTTGGGGAGCAAGTCAAATCTCCCCTTTGACCTGCGGTACCTCCAGGGCTCCCTAAAACATCTCCAGACGCCTTTCCCTGCCCCCCCCCCTGGGCTTCCAGTCCCTGTAGGTAGCCCTGATCTCAGCCACCCAGGGCCTGCCCTCCCCCAAAGGCCTGGAGCCTGCCCCTGGACCCCTACCTCGGGGTCCATCTCCTGCAGCTCGCAGTCCAGCTGCTCGAGCTCTTCAGGGCTCAAGGTCCTTAGGATCTCGTCTTCATCTATGTCTCTGTATTTCTCCAGCTCCTTCAGATATGATGACATGATGGCCCCCACCCCCTCCCCACTGTGTGGCACTCACGGAGCCTGGGGGACATGGGCAAAGTAGTTGGACAATGGAAAGGCGTACAAGGGCAGACACAGTAGAGACACAAAGAGGCCAGCCAGTGGGGACACAAGGCAGTAAACTGGATGCCTTGGAGGTTGGAAATCTCATAGGGCATAGGGTAAGTGGTTAGAACCGGAAGCTCCTTTCTCCTCTGCCTCCCCAGCTTCCAGGTACCCAAGCTCGATTTGACTTCCCACAGTAAGACGGAGCACCCCTGGCAGCACCCCTCCCCTATAACCTCTCCGCCGGTGCCTCCTGACCCAGCACAGCTGCCGGGAGCCCTCCCAACACGGCTGGCCCTGTGCCCAGTTCCTATTGAAGGCAGGGGGCCAGGCCGCGAGCCTCAGGGATCGTCCTCCTCTAAGCCAGCCAGGATCGGGGGGAACGAGACAGCTCTCTAGGCCACCCTCATTTCCGTTTTTATTGTGGGGGATCAAGATTTCATTTTCTATATTTACGAAAATTCTAAATCCTAAGGGAGAGCAAGGGGTCAGAGGAGCCAGGGCGGGTATTTCCAGGTTGGGGCCTCAGGAGGAAGGGCTGAATCCCCTAATTTTTTCCAGCTTTGGACCGGAAGGTGACACCAGACCAATGGGTGGGAAATGCCTTCTAAGTGGGATAAAGTTTCTCTAAACACAGTGGGAGGATTAAACTTGCATAACCTTTTACAATGTACAGAATCCACACAGGCTACACGTACACACCATGCAGAGTACGAAAAGTTCCCGAAAGTGCGGATACATCGACCAAGTAAACGAGTTCAGGGATATGACGGACAGTGGCAGAAACATACACTGCGTGACAGACGGAGACACACTGCGTAGCATTCCCAGCAGGAGCCACTCCTCTCCTCCCATCTCCCGCCGGGCTCTGGTCCATAAGCCCCCTGCGTCCCCACCTACCAGTGCTGGTGGCCACCTCCCTTCTCACCTCCCCTCTGTCGGTCCGTCTGTCTGTTCTACTGGAGCCCTGTCCGGGCAGCAGGAGGAGCCCAGCGCCGGGGGGAAAGGGTGGGGGAACAGTGAGCTCAGCATTTTATTATTTTAGCTCCGGCCAGGTGGGGGGTAGTGGGAGATCACATATACACAGCCCCCATACCCTGCCCAGCCCTGAGAGCCTCTAGTGGCCACTGAAAGCTATGACACCTGCTGCCTGGAGCTCTACCACAATCAGGCAGTTCTACTGGTTACATTCACAGCAAGCGACCACCAGGATCTTGTTTCGGTGTCTAATGTTAAGGAGTTTATAATCTAGCTGGAGGAAGAGATACTTTACAATTTAAGAAGAGCCGCTCAGAATATTAATACATGCTGTTAAACAAATACAAAGACCTGTATGCACTCAAGACATTCACAAATCCTTCTTGCTCCCAACCCTAGATGAGACACCAGACAAAGGGAGCTTTCTATTTTATTAGATTAAAAAACAAAACAAAACCAGTAGGAACTAGGGAAAAAGATGGTGAAAGAAATATAAAAAAAGGGCTGGGCAAAGGTTAGCGATGGCGCCGGAGAGGCAGGGAGCGGGGAGGACATGCAGAGCCGCACTCGGGCAGGGGGAGGTGTGCAAGGACCGGTCGCCTCTTCACTTGATGACGATTTTCTGGCGCAAGGCTCGCGGCCCGGAGCCGGGCAGGGGCTCGGGGGGCGGCGGGCCGGGGCCCAGCGCCGAGGCCGTGGGCGGCAGTCCGTGCGCGGTGATGTACTTCTTGTAGGCCTCGCGGATGATCTTGAAGGCCCGAGCGGTGGCGTAGGGGATGTCCGTGACCGGGTCCCGGTACAGGGCTGGGCGATGGGTCACGGGGCACACCTCCCGGACCGGGACCTTTGGGGGCCGCACCGGGGGGAACCACTCCTCAAATGTCGCGTCGTCACTGAAAGTGATGAAGGTGCGTGAGCAGCGGGCAGGAGGGCTGGCGGGTCCGGTCCCCGCGCGCGGCGTGGGCGCAGACGCCGTGGGAGCAGATGCCGCGGGAGCGGGATCGAGCCTGAGGGAGAGAGAGACACAGAGCTGGGGAGAGCGCAGACGGGGGCCGGGGGAGGCGGCGGCAGGGCGGAGGCCACGCTCTGGGCGAGGCTGCTCAGTGACAGCGGGGAGGGGTGGGGGGCACTGGGCGGGCCAGAGCCCCGAAGACCAGGGAGAGAAGGAAGGAGCTGGGGAAGGAGGGAGACAGACAGCCAAGTGTCAGCGGACAGGGACGAACCGGCCGCCGGAGCTCAGCGGGGGGAAAGGGGGTCCGCTGCCCGCGACAGCCACTCACCCCTCCACGTCCACGTTCTCTTCTTTGGGGCCTGGCTCCCCCACCAGCGGCACGGTCACGGAGTGATAGGTGATTATGGGCCCGGGGCACTTCCGCTTCTTGTGAACCTGCTTCTTTTTGTCCGCCTCCAGCCGCTCGTAGGTCTCTTCAGGGTCAGAGGAAGCACGAGAAGCCAGTCAGTGCCCCCGGCCAGCGGCCAGAGCCGTCCTCAGTCTCCCACTCAGCTCCCGGCTGGCCAGTCACCACAGTCCTCTCAGCCCTTCAGGGGCTTCCTGCCTGCCTCTCTGCTCACGTGTCCCCAGGGGGATCACTACCCCCATCCCACCGAGGCACCCCTCACAGGACAGCTTGGAGTCCGTCCCTCCTTCTGCCCCCGCTGGCCCCGGGACACCCCTCCTGACTGCACTATCACCGCCTACGGCAGGGGCTGCGAGCTGGCAGCCCTTGTGAGTGTATAGTGTTTTAAAGAAAAACTTGAATTAATTGCTGACATTTAGAAATTAGACAATCACATTGAAATATAGAGATTTCTGGTTTCTCTTAAAAATGAATGAGAAAATCTGGCAACGCTGGGTCTGCGTGCTCACGCAGCAACGATCAGCAGAGCTGAGGACCGTGCCTCCCGTCAGGCATGGGTCTATGGCGGCTCACTGCTGGCACACACGTCTCCTCCAGGGCAGTGGCGGCTCCTATTGCCTCCCTATCACGGGGTCCTGCAGCATCCCGCACCTAACAGGCACTCAATAAATACTGGTTAATGCATAAACAGATCAAAAGATTCCTGGCCCCTTTCCTCTGAGTTAACTCCAAATGTGTGTCCTTCTTCAATGTGGGTACTGTGAACACAATACATAAAATCTGACCCAAAGAATCCTCTAGAAGCTCCTCAAGTAACTTCACCGCTTCTGTACTTGAATCCTGGTCGATAATAGTTTCTGTCCCTTGAGCCAGCCTTCCAACCCTTCTTCCTGCGAACACTGCCCTGTGCCCTCTGGAAATCCGCTCTGTCACCAGCCAGCTCATCTCGGTCCCCAATTCCTCACTCAGCATTCCTTCCACAACTTGCCTCACCAGGGACCTGTCACCAGTGAGGCCACCACGCCCCCTGCAGCCCTTGTGGAAGCTGCCCGTCCTCTGAGCCCCACGCTGCAGCTTCCAGGTCACTACGCCCCTTCCCACCTATGCCCACAGCCTGGGTTACCATCTCTCCTTCCTACCCCGCCTGTCCCTCCCTCACGGAAGGCCTTGGCAATGGTCTTCACTCTTTCTGCCACCTCAGCTCCTATCATCGTGGATCACCCTGGTGACTTCAAAGGCAGTCACAAAGCTAGTGGGCACAGGTAGCCCCTTCAATAGCACAACCCCACCTCATCTCGTAGCAACCTTCCTGTCCCTTCCTGTTACTCCATCCCACTACAGCTACAGCCCGAGCTCCGAAATATTAAAACTCACACGTCCAGGCTCTGACCACAACAGCCTCCCCTTGGGGTCCGTTTGCTCCACGACGCTGGGTACCTCTGTTCTTCTACCTCTTCAGAAACTCCCACACACGGAGATCGCCTCGTTCTGTCAGGCCCTTCCAGCCTGCACTGGAGCTCCTTCAGTCGAGCTCAGGTCCCTCAGCCTATCATTTCAGTCGTTCTCTTGTCAACCTAAACTCCCTTGCCCAGACCCGGACTGCTGAGGGCCACCGGAGGAAAATTACATGACAGGTGTAACGGAGCCACCGTACATGCACGGTCCCAAACCTCAACCCCAAGCCCTGCGACACCAGCAGAGAATCCCAGCTCTACAACTACTGCAAACACTCCTCAGTCTCCTCCAGCTACCGAGTCGGCCCCCAGCCCGACAGGTGACAGCGCCTCAGAGACACCGTAACCACTGCCACACCGCTGGGCGCTGACAAACCCACAGCTGGAAGCCCCCTGCACTCTAGCTCCCCCTCCCCAACCCCACCTCCCACCTCTGCAAAAACCTGCACTGCTGGTCCTTTCTTCTCTATCACTGAACTCTTCCAGTTGCTTCTCACAAAAGACACAGTCCTTCCAATCTTCGAATAAAACAAAACGAGGAAAATTCTATCTTGGTTCCAGGCCTCCCTATAGCTTCTGAAGGGGTAGGAGAGCCAAACTTAAACAGCGTGGTTTCCCAACCAACTTCAAAATGGTTTGGTCCCAGAAAGTGCCCCCTAATGTCACCTCTGACCTCCACTCACCAAGGGCACTAGGCACTTCCCAGTTCTCCTCTTTGCTGGCACCTCAGGAGTGTTCAGCAGTTACTCTCTCAGGAAACAGTCTCTTTCCTTGGTGTTTTAAAAACAAACACTCCTGGAGTTCTCCAACTGTCTGGCCTCGCCCTCAGTGTCCTCCAAGCTCCCACTCCTGAGCGAGACCGTTATATGCTAGTGTCTGCAGGGCTCTCTTGGGCCTCCTGTCTTCTCTTCTCACGCTATGCGTTCTCCCGGGTTGACCAGATCCATGCCGATGTGCTCGATTACCATCCGTATTCTAAAGACTTCCAAATTTCTATTTCCACCCAGACCTTTCATCTGAGCGCCGAATTCGTACATTTAACTGCCCTCTCAGTAGTGCATAAATTGCTCAAATTCAACACATTCAAAAGTGAACTTACTGTGTATTCCCTGCTGAACCGGCCCTTCTGGCATCTCCTATGTCAGTTACTGAGGTCAGAAGCCTAGGACTCTCCTTACAGTGGCCCAAACCAACCAATGTGGTCAAAGGATGCGGATTACGACTGCAGTGACATCAAGGTGACCTCGTTGTTTGTGATGGTTCGCAGTCATTTATGTTATGGGGAATAGCTAGTTTTAAAGTGCTAAATTGCTATTGTACAGATAAAGATTCCATTTCACATTTTAAAGCCAATATAAACTTCCCATTTTAAAGCCAATTAAAAAAAAAAAAGTCATGTGAACACACCTTAAAGGTGTTGGAAAGGAACTAAACATTTTGTTCTATCATTGTGGTCTTTAGAGTTCAGTTATCTCAATTTCAAAACCTTCATTAAACTAGAATGAGTTGAATCCCAGAGAATCTGGGTAAACAACCTTCCATTTCACAGTGAAATCACATTTTTGTTAATACACATTCAACTATATGAGGGCTGTCTAGAAAAAATCCAGCCATAAATGCCTCTATTTTTCATATTACAGGGCTGGATACTTTCCGGACAGCCCTTGTATGTACTTGTCAAAAGAGATTCAGATAGAGAAGAAATAAATTAATACAGTGTAGGTGATTCTACCTGTCTTTTCAATGAGAATATGCCTCAGAGTGAGCATGTGATGGGAGGTGTGACATCTGCTGTCCCCTCAATTTCTCATGTACCTCTTATGATTTGTGACTCTCACCACCCTATAAAAAATGTGCTTTTCTGTACAGTATCTTACTAGATACAACTGTGTACGCAATGGCACATGAACTGAAGAGATTTCAAAATTTGTTACTTTAAAGCAATTTATCTCAGGAGCTGATGGTACTGGATTCCTAGCTCTGACCATGAAAGTAGGCATTACCACCCCATGCTGTGACCAAGAACAGCAAGATGCAAGCAGGGTCAGCAATTTGCCTGCAGTCCTACAGCAGGTGACCAGCAGGACTGGGATGTGAACTCGGTTCTACACAACTCTTACTTTATACCAATGCTCCTCAGTATTGCTTGTTCTTCGGAGCCTTTGTAACCACCTAGTTCCTTGCTGCTATTACTTGCCCCATTTTTTTCCCTCTGGATTCTCTTGTCCCAAATCTCCACCTTCCTAGTTCTTCGGGTCTCCCAGGTCTCAGTGTTTCTCATGCCCCCCAGCCCCCAGCCCCACTCCTCTCCAAACCAGACTGACCCAGTGAACGTAAGTTGAGCTCCTCTGTGACCTTGGCCTCCCTGAGCAGCTCCTCCTGGGTCAGGGGCCGCTCACAGTGGGGCCCTTTCCGCCGCCGTGACTGGCCCTGCCTCTCCTGTACCCGAAGGAATGTCTGTCGTGTATGTTCCGCTGTAGACTGACGCATGGACTTCCGACCTGCGGAGGAAGTCAGAGAGGAACAAATCTTTGAATGCATGTCCACCCACTTCTTTTTTTTAATTTTAAAGTTTTTAAATCCTTTTCAAACTTTCAAAAAAGTTGCAATATACAAAGAACATCCATGTGTCTGTCCTTCACCCAGCTTACCTGTTAACGTTTTGCCCCATTTGCATTGTGTTGTGTGTGTGTGTGTGTGTCAGTGTATATTTTATTTTTTTCTGAATAATCTGAGAATTAAGTTGCACACATCATGGCTCTCTACCCCTAAATACGTCAGTGTAAATCTCCTAGGAGTAAGGGTTTTCCTTACATAACCATAGTACTGTCAATACTTCTGTCACAGTCCAATTCGGCCACGCACCCACCAGCCCCACTCACTGTCAGAGCCATCATCCTGCAGCTCTAGCGGCAGCAGTGCCTTCTCTTCCCGGGTCTTCTGCGAGCTCCCAGCAGGGGTGCTGACTTTCCGAGGCCTTAAGCTCTTCAGAGGCTCCTGGGGACAGATTGGAATCGGACAACAGGGAACAGAGACAGAAGGAAGGCGAGAAATGTCAGGGAAAAGTGGCACCGCAGGGAATGGGCCAGCGAGGGGCCTGCTGGGACCTGACAAAAGGGAGGGTGGGAATGAGGAAGTCTAAGCTGACCGGGACTTGCCCGCACCTTATAGGCTTTGGTGACAACCCGGCGCTTCCTTCTGGGCTCTTCTGCTTCTCCATCACTGGACGGCTCATCCCCTTCGTCGATGTCAAAGTCAGAGTCCACCTCATCCTCTGTGTCTGACTGGTCCCCCTGATACTCATCATCTCCCGATTCCTGAGGACACAGGGAGATAGGTTCCCTCTGGCATCCAGTCAATGATGCCCCTCCAGGAGGGAGAACCTCTTTGCATTATGGTAAGGGCTGCCCCACCCTCCTTTCCAACCCAGCTCTCCACTTTCCTCAGACAGGAAACCTTCCTCCCTGACGGCAGTGGCTCCAGCTCTACCTTAACTGACTGCTCATTGCTGGGGCACAAAAAGACATGCTTTGGTGTCTACCTTCAGGGGCCTTACAGTCTAGCAGACAGCAGGACAAATTATACAAGCAGTTTTAATATAAGGCAACATATAAAGTACCAGGTGGGAATAGCATGTCACAGGTGTTCAGAGGAAGGCACAGTTGCTATGGACTGGCATCCTGGGAAGGTTTACATATCAGACTTCATTCCTCTAGGGGAGGGCCTGGCAAACTTTTTCTGCAAACGGGCCAGATTAAAACAGGCAATGAGCCAGATCTGGCCAGTGGTGTGTAGTTTGTTGAACTCTGTAAAGAATGAAGAGGGAGTTCCCTGATGGTGTAGCGGCTTAAGGCTTCGGCGCTGGCGCTCTCAGGGCTGCGGCCTGGGTTCGATTCCCAGTCAGGGAGCTGCCCACATACCAAAAAGCAAAAAAAACAAAAAAAAAAAAGAAGAGAACTCGAGCCATGATTGAAAATACTGGTAGTAGTTAGCCAGCCACGAGGGAAGAGGGAATCATTGGCAGATGGAACAGTAGGGGAAAAAGCAGGACTGTGCCTGGCCTGCTCACGGAAAAATGAATGAATGAATTTATCTATCTACCTATCTATCTATCTATCTATCTATCTATCTATTTAGGGCAGTTCCCTGGCTGGGAAACATTCACGGAAGAATTTAGACCTCAGTAAAGCAGAAACTTCATCTCTGGCAGGAAGTCTTCCTCGTTGACTGCCTTTGGCTTCAACACAGCCTCCTAATGTTAATGGATCGCCCTACAGGTCTGTAAGATTCGAAAGGAAGGTTGCACTCAATCTATAGAGAAACTTCAATGTCAGGCTAATAAACTTATGACCTTAACTTGTAGGCCAGTGGTTCTCAATCCTCTTGCTGTCCTTACTTTCCCTGCATTGATAATCATTGTTGAAGCAAACTAAAATTGCTGAGAAACATGTCTCATGCTTCCGGAGTGTTGAGACAAAAAAAAAAAAAAAAGGCTGTTGGGCACACTACTGCTATGTACAGTGGGGACCCACTGAAGATTTGAGGGGAGAGGAATACTGTGTAAGGGTTGTTGTAGAGAGCTCTGGAGGTGATCAAATGGGCTGGAGTAGAGAACATGGAGTACAGCCTAGACCTGAGGTGATGCACATTAGGGATAGATGGCAGCCACCCTGGAAAGGGAAGGGAAAGAACACACCAGGGGGAGAGGAGCTGACTGGGTGGGGTGCCACCTCAAACATGTGGCTCTCCTTTCAATCCGTGATGCAGGCTAATGGGCTAATGTTGGTACGCACGCTGCCAAATCAAGCAAATGACGGGAGAGTTGACACTCCAAGGCAGCCAGACTTCTATCTTGCGCTGATGGCCATCATTTCCTCCTCACTGATGTTTGTGAAAGACAGCCTGGGAACACGCTAATCCCCTCAGCTCTAACCTGGTATTACAATAAATCATATCACCAAAGTCGAGTAGTTCAACGACACATTAACTTAATGCCCAATCAAAATGCTTTCACTAAGTTACGGATTTACTACCATTCCTTTGGCTTTTATCAAGCGTCATTAATAGACATGACTAGGTAAGAGAATGTTTGTACATCATCTACCAAATCTGTTACTTTATATGTCTTATATAAGGATGGGATTCTCCCTAGGGTTGAATGTTGAAAAAAGTCTGTCTCTCTTAAAGAACATATATGATTCTTTCTTACTAAAAAAAGAAACTCGGGCTGTGACTGCCAGGAAGCTCACAGCTCAATTTAATATTAATTGCTATTACCATTTCAGCAAGGCTCCTGGTACAATTACCTCTGATCTGTCTCTATTTTTACTGTTCCTACTTTTCATTTATATCGTAAGCCTCCTTTAAACCCTTTTTGGAAACATGATGGGGACATATTAAATAACGACTCGTAAAATGACAGGAATAGGAAAATGGCTTTCAGAAGAGGGATGAGAAAGTTCTATTTTAAACTAGCTGGTTAGGCCTGTGTAAGTAATGACTCCCAATCAGTCACCAAGTCCCGTGGACTCTACTGCTTTCATTTCTCTTGAATCCTCCTGTCCATGTTTTTTTTTTTTTACTTCCACTGCGTCTTTCAAACCATTCTCCTCGTCACAGAGTGATCTTTCTAAAGTACAAGTCTGATCATCTTCTCAGTTGTCTGGATGAAGAGCCAAATTCCTTAACATTCCCATGCCTCTCCCTCCATTCTTAGCCATGTTCTTCTCCTTCATGGTCTGGAGAATGAGAGTGGATGTGCAGGTCCCAGATCAGGATCTCAGTGCCTTTGCACATTCTGCCACAAATGTGAAACTCCGTGGGCTAACTTCTCTCCTCCCATGCTCCCAGTCCTACTGTTCTCCACCTTTTCATACTGTCTTCTGGGATAACCATCCCAACCAACACCTCTGGCTCCGTGTAACCATAGCACCTTAGCTTCCATGTATTTTATCCTTATCCCACAGTATTTTAACTGACTGTTAACCCAGCTAGTTCCCCCACTGGTGTCTGGAATATACACAGGGTGACCCAAAAGTAGGTATACCGTATAGTCTGTCCAGTACACTGTGACACACAGTACGACACCGGTCTGCTGTGATGAATTTCATTGGTTCAACTGTATACCTACTTTGGGGCGACCCTGTGCAAGGACAAAGCAGTTAACACTCTGTTTCCATAGGACGCTTACCACAGTGCTTGGCTTTGCTCTAGGTGCTCAACACATATTTAAAGAATGGATAGGTTCAATCAATGCAAATTTAACAAGTGCCAACCCAATCCAGACACTGGACTAGGCACTGGATGTATACTGATGAACAAAACAGACCATCTCGAATCTTACAAAACTTAACAAAGTAGTCGGAAACTATAACCCAAACCTAATTACGAAGTGAAATGTTTCATGAAGGAAATAAATGAGGGCATTTTTTTCAGGTCCGTCAAGGAAAGGTCATCTATGGAGACGTTCCCACCGAGAAAAGGAGTCGGCTAAGTCCTTCTATCAGGGGGAGAAGTTTCTTTCTATACTTCACTGCAGTGGGCCAACGAGTCGACTAGGGCTGTCCGGAAAGTATCCAGCCAGGTAATAGGAAAAACACAGGCATTTCCGGCTGGGGTTTTTCCGGACAGCCCACGTCGGCCGCGCGTGACTACGAGGTGCCTCGCGCGTGCTAGACGTCAGAAGTGCAGCGAGACACGGAACTAGAGAAGGACGGACACAGCAGGTTTCTGCCAGACTCTGGGGTGCCTCCGGAGAGCTCCTCAATCCCTGCTGTCTCTCCTGAGCCTCCTCTGCATCTCCCCCGACTCGCCCACCCCGTCTCGAATGCCAACTGCCAAGGCTGCTCTCTCTTCCCCGCCTCCTTCTTTGTCCGAGGGTTCAGGACTGCTCGTGGCTTCCTCCCCTCCCTCTTCCTGGACCCGGCTCTTGCCTCCGTGAAACCCCCATAAGTCGTCTGGTAGAATTCATCTTCCTCCTCTGCCTCCAGGAGCCCAGAAAGCCGGTTCCCCGCGGTCTTCCGAGGGGCCCGGCCCCCAGCCAAACTCATAGCCGCGAACGAGGCTGCAACGCCACCAGCAGCCCCTCACCCAGCGAGGCCCTCGGAGCTCGGCGCTCGACACCACTACCTGCCACTGGCAGGCGGCAGTGAAAGCCGGTCGTCTGCAGGCAAAAGCAGCAGAGCATCGAGGGGCTCCTAGTCCCGCCCCCCTAAGGCGGTGTTATCCTTTAGCCCCGCCCACCCCGGCGCAGACACCGCCCCCAAGCTCCTTGCTTTACTTCGCGTGTACCCGGCCTGTGGAACTATTTCACTCAGTGGCGCCAGGAACCTCACTACCTTAAGTGCAGAATTTGGGAGTCAACAAATTTTCATTTAGAAGGTCAATCGCTTCTTGGCCTTTTGGCTAAGATCGAGTGTAGAAGAGGTCAGTTTCTCTCTGCTTCAGTCCAGTTTCCACTCTGCTGAGAGTAGAAACCTTTCTAAAAACCCAGATTTTGTCACTCCCTATTACCTAGAGGATAAAGTCCAAAATCCTTGAGGCAGTGTGGTTAAGGGCAGAGCCTTAAAGTCAGCAAGACCTGAGTTTGAGTTTGAACTTAGGTCGTCTAGTTGTGTGACTTTGGACAAGTTGCTTTACCTCCCTGAATCTCAGTTTTCTGATCTGTAAAGTAGGACTAATAATAATACTCACTTTTGAAGATTGTTAAGATTAAGAGATGTAACCCTTGTAAACTGCTCGGTACTGAACTTAGTAAGCATGTAGATGTTTAGTAGGTGATAACTACTATTAACGTGGCATTCAAGAGCCTTCATAATTTAGCCTCTCCGTGCCTTTGTAGCCTCACCTCCTGCCACATCATCCTACTCTCTCATCACTTCCTTAACATCTCGTTTTGTCATGCCTCCATGCTTTTCCTTCTCCTTAGAATCCCTTTCTTGTCTACCTGGCAAAATTCTAATTCTATAGGATAGTGCAGTGTTCTTGCATACCCACCCATTCCTCTTCCTAGCACAGTTTTCATAACCATGGAGATCACGCCTCCTTGATTGTCTGGAACAGTTCCAGTCTCAAATAGTCTGTGGTATTGTCAAACCTCCGTGTCAACTTCTCTTCCTATTTTTTATTCTGAAAATGTGGTTATCAAACCATAGCACATGTACATACTCTAAGATGGCACCTATTACATTTTATTCTGATCATTTATGTGTCTGTCTCATTAGTTTGTGATCTTTTTGAGCATAGGGGTTTTATCTTCTTCTGTGTATACCAGGAACTCTCATAGTGTCTGGAACATCATTGGGACCAAGTAATGTTAATTCAGTGAATGGATTAATGAATGACTAATAGAATGAATTAGGTACCCATCCTTTTATTTTGCCTCTATGTTGACATTGGCAGCCCCTAAACCCTCATTCTGACCTTAAGAACTGTTCTAAGACATGAAGGTCACTTTATAAAGCTGTGGTGTGTGTGTGTGTGTGTGTGTGTGTGTGTACTGTTTCCTTCCAATCTGTATGTGTGGCCCTATTTTGAGATCACCAGATTGCTCCCCTTTTCCAAAGTATATGTTAGTGAACGCCCTTTTCCAATTCCTTGGAGGCATGAAGCCAACATGTCCTGCTCTGCCCCTGCTTCCACACCCTGCCACGTCATTGCAGTACTGCTATGCCAAGAATGTTACTGAGCAAGAGTGGCTCCATGACTCAGAGCACCCCAGGGACTGAGTAGGAACAGGGGCAAAGACAAGGATTAGAGGAAAAAGATGGGAGACACCCCTAGCCCAAGTTTCTGAATTTTGCCTTCATCCATTCATATATTCGGGAGACATGTATTGGGCACCTACTCTGTGCCAGGCACTACTCTAGATCCTTGAGATATAAAAATGG
Source organism: Lyroderma lyra (assembly GCA_004026885.1). Taxonomy (NCBI): domain Eukaryota; kingdom Metazoa; phylum Chordata; class Mammalia; order Chiroptera; family Megadermatidae; genus Lyroderma; species Lyroderma lyra. The sequence goes on along the minus strand of PVJL010006008.1, from coordinate 57,519 downwards.
ATAAGATGTCATCTTTACCCTGAAATGTTCACAGTCTTATGAGGGGGACAAGTAAACAGACTGCCTTAAGGTAGTAGGAGTAACAGTAACCATTTTCTGGTACAGAAAGGAGAAAAAAGCCTCCTAAGAAGCTGCAAAATAGGGAACTCTTGTTTCCGGGGAGCTGAAATCAAATTCATAGATTAAATACCAAGGAGAAAACCCCATTTGACCTACTGCCTTGGTAAGTCAATTATTGGTCTATTTCCAGTTTTTAAATCAGAAACAGCTTTACCTCTACAGCTGATTTCTAAAATAACTTAGGAAATGGTAGCAACTCTATGCTTTCTAAGGAAACAAGGATAATTTATTCAACAAATATTTATCTATTGAATACCTATGAGCCAAATCCTATGCTAAACAGTGTGCCCCCATTTGTGCAGTTTTTGTACCATTTAACTGGGTGGGGGTATATGGGTATAGGTAATTATAAAGTACTTCAACACTGCACAATTCCATTGCCATGGAAAATACAAATGGCAATCTAATCAGTTGAAGTTTGTCTACTTTCAGTACTCAAAGGAGAATGAATAATCCAGCAGGTGGCAGCAGGGAAACGATTATTTTAGATCTTGATGAGGGAGGGGTAGAACGTAGAGATGTTAATACCTGGGGATATTCTCTGCCTCGTCCGTCAGGCCTTATGTTCCCTTTTGAAGACTCGGAAGACTTTTGGATAGAGGATAACCAGGTCATCTTCGGGGAACCAAACCTAGCATTGTTTTTCATTCCCCTTCATTTATTCATTCCACAAATAATTATTGAGCCCTTACTATGTAGAGTTATATCAGATGAACTGAAGATACAAGAGTGAACCAAATATAGTGGTTGCTCTCCAACAGTTTAATGTCTTCAGAGACAGTCAAGTCTTCAGATCCCCACCAGAGTTTACAAAACTCCAGGATTAAAACTGAACATCTTCCTAACAACAAAGACTAGAATGGAAATTTTCTTTCTGTGTCTCCATGCCCTTTGGAGCATACATGACCGAGAATTAGAGGCTAAGGGCTCGGATCACGGGTAGGTTACGATATGGTTTGTTCACTTTCTTTGTCCCTTTCTGACAGGTATTATCATATTTACTGAACACGGTCACTAGGCCCGGCATTGCGTCTGAGGCAAAGTGTAGATCTGTTTCGAATGTCATTCAGAGGAAGGCAGGAGTTGCACGCACGTTAAAGAGTAAACAAAGCAGTAAAACCGGAGGAATACTTGGTGGCATGTGATGTTTTGTGATATTCAAGTGTTTAACGTCTCTGACTTGACACTAGCGCATCTGTCAGGAGTTCTTCCCTGAGCTGTGAAATTGAGAGGGCCCGCCGAGCCGACTCTAATTCCTATTTCGGACAACGCAAACCAGTCCTTTCACAGAGCCGAATCTAAATTGACCCCCCGAGCCACCGTAGGGGCGGTCTGCGCCCTGGGGCGCGCACGTATTCAAACCGTGGATTCGTCAGGCGTGAGGGACCTGCATCATGTGACTAGTAGCAGCCTCCCGATTGGCTTTGGTTCTCTCAGGCCTCCCTCCCCCCGCAACATTGAGTGGGATTGAACGTTGGGCAGGTTTGGCGCATGCGCAGTGCATGGATTTCAGTGGCCGTCTGGAGTGGAGCGGTGGGGTTGGGCGACAAACAGGCTGTGACTAGGGAGTAGGGGGAAGGGGCGTTCGCCCTGCCGGGACTTCTCACGCCTCCTTATTCCTTTAGGTGGGATTTGGTCCGGACGTGTGATCCCGGCCGCAGACCTGAGCCTACTCCCTTTTGAAAGGCTAAAGTAGCTTCCGCGGAAAGCGGTTAAAGTTGCAGAGAGGGTGCGAGACGCGGGTTTTCCCCCATGCCAGCCGAATGGTGTAGCCCTGAGCTGGTCCTGGAGCCGGCCCGACGAGTCTGAGAGAGGCCCGGAGGGGGCGGGGAGGTGGCCCGCAGAACGCGGGTTCTGTGAAGAGACGTGGGGAAGATTCGACTTCGAGAAGAGGAAGAGCCGGATTCAAAGGGAGCGAGGCCGCTGAGGGGGAGGGGGCTGCCAAGATGGCGTCGGCCTCCTCGGGGCCGGCGGCGGCAGGGTTTTCTTCCGCGGATTCCGGGGCCCCTGCCTGCACCTCGTCCTCAGGTAATCCGGGCGAGGCGTGGGCAGGGGGCGGGTGACGGCTGAGCGGTGGGAGCGAGAGCGAGACGTGGGAGGGCACCTGTGGCTGGGGATGTCCGAGGAGGTGCGGAAAGGAGGGCAGATGGCTGAGCTTTGAACCAGCGGGGCTTTCTGAGCCGGCCGGGGCGGCCGAGGAAAGGATGGGCTCGATTGAGCACCACGAAAGCTGTCAAAACATTGGCCCCAAGGAGACCGAGTTGAGGACTTAAAGGAGTAGGGTCAGGAAGGGGTGGAGATTGACGGTAAGGGTAGGGGAACCGAAAGGAGTAGAGAAAAGTAAAGTCAACGGAGGCCTTGTAAGTAGAGAGGGATCCCCTAGTGTGAGCGGCAGGTAGGATCCAAATTGCGGGGTTAATGGGTTGAAAAAGTAGAAGAGGAGCCATGGGACGTAAAGGATACTGAAGAGCGGTGGGACGCTTTCGATCTCTGGGGAGTTTAGGGAATTGTGTATTTTGTTGCGGGTGGCAGGCAGTTGCTTGGAGGCGTCTTCTTCCTCCGAGACTCCCCCGAATGCGTCATGCCTTGTCACTTCGTGGCCCCGACCTCCCACATACCCAGGCGCGTGGTCGCACAGACACATTTTATCAAACATCCTGCCTTGATGATTCCTCTCTCTCTAGACTCACCAACTATGGGAAGGAATGACACGTTTTAAAGGGAGCCTGAGAAATGTGGAAAAATAGGGTTAAAAGGCCCGAATAGCAGATGGGGAAGGTGGAATGATGGAGGAGGCTTGAATTGCAGTAGAGGCTGAGCGAGGTGATGCGGGGACTGAGGAGGATGGAGTGGGGCGGGGGCTCCAAGTGCTGTGGGGGAATATTGTGTAATAGGAAGTGGACTGGAAGAATGCTCGGGCTGTGTCAGGAAATTGGCACTTGGAGAATGGAGCCGGGAACTATGGCTCAAAGTAGTCAGAAACGATTGAAGATTGAGGGAGGGTGAGGAGCTCACAAGGAAAGCAACAGATTGTGTGTAGGAGGGGCAATATGTGGTGTTGCGATGTGTGTAGGGGGGGTAGTTTGAGTCAGAAACTGTTCTAGAGCTTCCATGAGAAATGTCTGGTGTTCCACAGTGACTTTTGCCTCTACACTGTAAACGGGAGAGGCGACCAGATGTTGGGTGCTTGCCTTGAGATGTTGACATTTTCTTAGGCCTGGGATTGCGTCCTTGCCATTTTGTATTGGCTAAATAGAGGGTTCCACCTTTCATGTCCAGTTCAGATGAGCTAATACGTGGTCACAAATATCTTCTTCATAAGATGCAGTTTTATTTATGTACATCTATTTTTAGTTTCTTGAGAGATGATTTTTGCCTTTTCTATAAAAGCATTAGAGGGCCAGACCAATTCATGTTGCATTCTAAGTGTGAAGAAGAATAAAGTGAAAATGACAAGTTTTTTATATGTTACCTCCTTAATTTAAAACCTCTTTTCTCCCTCCTTCAATGCAAGAAAGAATCATGTATGGTCCTTAAACTTCTTAACTATCAAATCAGGTATTCTATTAGAAACCCAGTTAATCTTAAAAGCCATGTGTATATATCCCAAAATTTGAGTCAGCCTTTATCTCATGGAAGTATTGGCCAGATGGACAGATTATTAGGAGTAAAAGAAAATAATTTCTTCTTCATTTAGTGATATGTTTTCTCACCTTCCATCTCTGCTCCTACTTCAGATAGTCCTATCTTTTTGAGATGTTACTGTTTGATATTTTTGTATGTTTTTATGTTTTTTTGCCGGATCCTAGGGCAATGCTAGTAATTCAGATTGTATAAATATTTTTTCCTATTGTGTTTTCACCAGAAAGTCAAATATTAGGTTTCAATGGACTTGACAGCTCCTTGACTCTACTGTGTTCATATCTGAAGTCAGGTGTAAAGATGTCTAAAAATAAGTAGCTTTAGATTCCTTTTTGTGCTTTTGTTTTTATGCTGCTTTTTAAATTTTTTATTTAACTTTATTCAACAATCAGCAGTTCTCAAACACATAACTATAGATCTTTGAAACTGGTGGCAAGTACATAGATAGCCAATGTGTAGGTCTTGTTTGGTGACTCTTCACCCTTAGTTCGTTTTTTGGACAGCTGCACTTGGATACGCCAAGGGACATTCCCTGTTCCCTGGGCCCAGACAGGTTTGTTGAGTCTGGTATCAGAGCACACATCTGGAGTTCCCATCGCCTTCATGGCAAATTTCTGGATCTCTTTGAGTGCCCAAGGAGCACATTTTCCATGGTGTGTTCTAAGGCCACAGCCTCATTGGTGGCAGAAAGGCCCTTCTCGCCACCTTTCTTTGTGGGAGACATCCTGCTTGGGCCCGAGGTAGAAAAGCCCTCCCCTCCTCCTCTGCTTCTTTGGCAAATATTGAAACAGTTGGTTTAAGAAATTAAGAAAAATCAGTCATTTGAGATCTTTTTCCTGGCATATGTTACCATTTTGGCTCAAATAAACTCTTTAAAAAATTCTCGGGTTCCCTGGTGGTGTAGTGGCTGGGCTTCGGTGCTCTCACCACCGCGGCCTGGGTTCGATTCCCAGCCAGGGAACCAAAAACAACAAAAACAAAACAAATCTCAAAAAAAAAAAAAAAAAAAGAAAAATTCTGTTCATAAATATTCCTGCAAACATGGGGTTATTGTGTGCAAATACTCAGCGTTGACTGTTTTGTGTATCTACATGTTCACTTAGGTTTGGGCTTAGTAAATTTAATAGAATATTTTATTTCAAGGATATGTTTTTGAAGAGTATAGGATGTTTGATTCTGATGCAAAAAAGGCTATTAAGGATGGGTTTTATTTATGTTTGGAGCAGAGTGGTGCTCTGGATGGATGGATGGCACCAGGGGAATTAGGACGTTTTGGCAGGGATAGTGCTAAATTGTTTACGGCTAGAAGGCTAACCTTGTAAATATTCAGCGTCAGGGTGTGTGAAATTTTGGTGAAACTCTGAAATCCTAAAAGCAAGATTCTCTGACAGTATTAAAAATGGATACAAAATAAGAATGTCAGGATTCAAGGCAGTTTGACTGATGTTTTAAATATGCCACTCATAACCTTTGGAGACTCAAAATCTTTGGGCAAGGGTGGGTTATTTAGAACAATTATTCTCTGTCAGTATTAAACCCCTGCCTAAATTATTTCACCAGAGCTGGTCTTTTATGCTGCTGACAAGTGAAATACAGGGGGTAGAGCAAACCATATGCTCTGAGAGATGTTCGACATCTTTTCCCTTTGGAGTAATTACTGTGTTTGGATTTGGGGGAGGCACTTATAAATGAATATCAGCTTACAGCAGCCATCATCATGTGCTTGTTCTTACACTTCGGTTGTTAATGAAAGGTAATGCAGTTTACCCTGGTCTCAGCTGTTTTGGGGATAAAGGAAATTTATTCCTTCTCTTCCTTTCTCCCCATCCTCATTATTTGGACAGTGGTGGCACCACTTAAAAAATAAATTCAGTCCTGATAAAGTGCTGTTGACAGTGTGACCATCTGTCACACTAATGTACAGAGAGTCTGTTTCCCTATTTGTGGTTTGACTAGTCCATCAAGAACTTGAAATTTAACCAGTGAGCCCCCTTTTTTACTACCATGAAGACAGTAAAGAGTTTCTGTTTTGGACACTTGATTTGAAGTTAATAGAGGCATTAGAAAGTTAGAATGCTAAGGTGTACACTGCTCCCCTGAAATACGAGCTGTGTGATAAAATCACGTGTGACTTCCCCCAAAAAAAGAACTTGAAACCTTAGAAGGTTGTGAATTTGTAGCTCCTTTTGCTTCAGATCAGAACATTTCTGAAATTATCACCCTTCACCTGTATGACTTTATCATAAGCACAATGATTTGGAGGTAATTTTACAGCTCTTTTCCTGATTCCCCCCCCCCCCTAACTATTGAATATTGAACCCTGGAGGACACAAGATTGAAGCATTTTTGCTTGGGATTTTGATAGTAGGGCAGCCTCATCAGTCCTTGATTTGGTGGCTTTGTTCTTCCCAGCAGAGCCTCACCAGTAAATTATGCTGTAATCTGATAACTCCAAATGGTACGGATTTTGTCTGTGTTCTCTGTATACAGTGTAAGCCATTTGTAGGCAGATCCCTTTCCCTTCAATACTTTCATACTGGTGAAAAATACTGCAACTTAAACCACTTGCCTGGAGGGAGGAACTGAAATTTGGAAATGTAAAGATAGAACCAGAATGTCATGTAGTCAGAATATCACCAGGTACCATTTTGGTTGCTATTTTATAAGTAGAGAGAGATTTTTCTGTTTGCTTTTTTCCCTCCCAGGGTTTTTTAACCCCTTCCCTTTTGCTTTTGTCCCCTTGGTGGATTCTTCCAGAAAACTGACATCAGAAGGTCATTGTTTTTGATTGACCATTTATTTTTGCCATGGCTACTCAAGCCTTTGACTATCAAAACTATAGTATGTTTTGCTTGTAATTTCTGTGTGCTGTTCTGGGTTGATATAAAACTCTTCTGATTGAAAAACAACAACAATGAACTTCTGCGGGGGTTCCCTGGTGGTGTAGTGGCTGGGCTTTGGCACTCTCACCACTGTGGCCTGGGTTCGATCCCTGCTCAGGGAACCAACCCAAAAGCAAACAAAAACTTCTGATTAATAACTGCTCAAATAGGTACTGGCTACTAGCTAGTACTAGTACGCATTTTATCAGCCTGTTTTTCTTTGGCAATATAACGGAAGCTAGAGCCTGTGACGTGAACAGCAGAGATGACACCAGGCCCAAGACAGAACTGCGGAGAAGGAAGGTGATTCTTTTATCCTTTAAGCTGGCTCTTTCAAAATTTTGGTACATTCTTGCTGGACATAAAGAAAGCAACAGGACCAAAGTTGTCAGTTCTTTCTTCTCTCTTCCTTCTTTTTGCTGGCCATTTTTTTCTTGATCAAGGCTAAAAGTGTACTTCAGGAAGTAGGCTGTTTTCTGAGAGCCTGGCAGAGGGAATGTGTTTCTCAGTTCCAAGCCCCAGCCCACCCTTCAGCCTGGTGTTTGGACTGGTGGTGTTTCCTAGAGGAAACCCCTTCTACCCATCTCCCCTATGGCACTTCACTTCTCCCCCCTTCCCTATCCAAAAAGTGTTGTTAGTTTCTGCATATGTGTTGATCCTGTTTTGTTCATGTATCTTAAAAGCTTCTATTGTTTCTGTCACTGTTTTTTTGTTTGAAGTCACCTTCTTTTTCTCAACCCCTCCTGTCTTTTTAAACTCTGTTTCTAGTCATTTTTCTTCCTCCTGTAAAATCCCAGTATATTTATTTGTAGTGGCTGTATGTAATAGGTGTTAATTGATAAGCCTCTGATTCTGGAAGTCTTTGTAGTGTTGGAGTCTGAGGAAGATTTTGGCAGAGGCAGATAGGTTCCTCCTGGAGAATTCAGTTATCTCATTCTTCGCCTTGTATACTTGCATGAGCAATGCAGAATGGACCCACAAGAGCACTGCCCCAGATGACCAGTTGATGGGGGTCGGGTAAGGGAAGGTAAGCAGGGGAAGGTGAGGGGGAGAATGTTTTTTTACGGTATCCATATCATTAGCTTTCCTGTGCACAATGTAGGCAAACAGGCCTGGGAAACGTCACGTTTTCATTGACAAAAAGCTGTATAAAAGGGATGGCAGAGAAGTAAGTTGGCCATATATCTCTGATTTCCTTACATTGGGGGTAAGTGACTTGTTGGGGCAATTAATGCTCATTATGATAGCATTAAAATTAGACTTTCTTTGTTGAAACATGTACATTTCAGTGCAGCAAGTTGCATTGCTTTTTCAAGATGGATAGAGGCAGGTTTGTAAAGAGAATTAGGAGGTGGCAATCTGCCAGAAATCTCAAATACCTCTTGGTCATGGGTGGCTTATCCAGGAAACTTGGGTCTTTTAGAGGACTCAGATCTTATTCATGTTTTCAATCAAAGTTTTAGTGCCAAGAGATACATATTTGAGGCCTGAGAACCATAAAATTTGCCTTATAGTAGTAGAAGCAAACGTTTAACACTAGAAGGAAATGTATACTTTAATTTAACCTTCTAATTGTTCAAATTAGGAAACTAAGATTCAGAGATTGTTACTAGTGGCAAAGATGTTGCATAAAGGTTATATGTTATCAAGCTGAGTCGTAGTAAATTTGTGGCTCATTCCTTGCAACTTAGTTGCTCTTAGCTGAGGAAACCCAAACTGCTTTCCAGCTTTTAGTTTCTAGGAGCATCCTTGTCTTTCTGACTTTTCCCTAGAAGATCCTTGAAAAATGGATACCTGCTAGGAAATTTAGCTTTTCTTTGAGACGTGGCTTGGTTTCTTAATTGGCTTGGTTTAGTCCTTATTTGAGGGTGAGGTAACGGTACTTTTCTTTTTTAACACTGTCTCTTATAGTGTGCTCAGCAGTACTTACCATGAGGCAGGCTGGCATTTTAGACATATTTCTGAGCATTTTCATTTGGAGAACATATTGTGCCTCCCACCTGCAGGGATATACAGTAGTTAAAATGGCTTTTCATTATTTCAAGTTAACGAAGACCAGAGAGATTGCTTCAGATAGTCCAGCAAACAACTGGGCTGATTGTGTTTTTGTTTGTTTTGTTTTGCGTGGGTTTTTGCTTTTGGTTTCTTTTTTTCTTATTAAAACTCTGGCTCTCAATCTTATCAACCAAGACACCCCCTAAGAGTTAGCATTTTACTTCTGAAAAGCCTGTTTGTCTGTTTGTGCTGTCCGTAGGAATCACTGACACATTTATGTAGTAGCATTGGTAAGTCATTGAGTTGGGTGACTGGGATTGCTTCTCTATGATCTGTTCAGCCACAACTCCAGTTGTCTGAGCAATGCACATCCGGCCAGCCTCTAGTGTCCCCAAATTATATGTGTACTTCAAACATCGAAGTCAGTCACACACTGCCTCTTAGTTTCTCCTATGGTGGATGATGTCATCTCACCATGGGAAATGCTTCTGCTCTGAAAGTACAGGGAGAGGCTCTAGTATTAAGGTCAGCTCTGTTTTGTTCCATACACTGGGGGGAAAACAACTCTTATTTCGGAGCTGTTTACTACCTGAAAATGTCTGTTTCAGTGATCTCCTCTTTTAAGGTCAACTCATTTCCCCATCCGAAGTTTGTCTTTTTCTACTTTTCAGAATTAAACTGATGGGTTTTTCTCATCTTCTGCATTTTCTCCTTCCTCTCAATAGTGAGCCTTAGTCTCAAGTGGTTTAGTAGTAGCAAGCAAATTTATGGAGAGTCACAGTGGTGTTTTGCCAAGTGACTAGAAACCAGCCCCTCCAGTACCTTTTTCACCACAGACACAATGTAGGGTGGGGCCAAGGACCAAAATGGAATGCTTCCTTTAGACAGTCCGGGGTTACTCAGAAAAATTTTTTGTGGCATGATGTGATGATTCAGCTTTGTATTTTAGCAAGAATTAATCAAGTAGCTTCCACTTTGGCACTTGACTTGGGTGGTTCAGCTATTTTAAAATTATTTTAGTAACATTAAAGATTTCCCAGGAGTTACCTGGTGGTGTAGTGGCTTAAGGCTTCGGCACTGGTGATGTCAGCGCTGCGGCCTGGGTTCGATTCCCAGCCAGGGAGCTACCCACATACAAAACAAAACCAAAAAACCCAGAAAGATTTCCCAGCTTATTTTCATAATACAGTAGACTCTCCATTAACCAGAACTCAAGCAACTGGCAAAATGGAGTGCTGGTTGCTTAAGTTCCAGTAAATGAAGAGTGTACATTTATGCGGTATCTCCCAATCCCTATGGGACCAGTTAACTGAGAGTCTACTGTATAGAAGCTAGATCTTTTTTATTTTTCAGGAGATACGCTGAAGTTAGGTACCCCCATTTATAGGAGAATATTTATATTCTAAAGGATATGAGAAATCTCTTCAGAGAGACCCCCTATGTATGCTGATGTAAGTTTGTTTCAGGTTGAATAGGCTTCTCAAAATAATATGTAATAGAGAATGTAGAGGAGTCGCATTTATTTGTAGCTTGGGATTGCCAGCAGCATTCAAGGCCTTTTCACTCTTTCCCTTCTAGTCTGTTTTGCAGCAGCATGCTAGAATTGTAATGAGCTTGAGTTAATGTGTGGACAGGGAGGGATGTTGGTCTGTGTGGGGGGACTGTGGAGTGGTGATTTACAGGGGAAAATGGGTTATAAAGCAGAGAGAACCACCAGAAAGCCACCTGTGTGTATGTCTTTTCTTTAATTGTTAAGTTATCTATATAATTATTTGTTATAGAAAATTTATGTAACTAAGAAAAAATAGAAATTTAAAGTTGCAAAATCAGCCTAAACCCACTATCCAAGATGGTCATATTTCAATATTTTGGTATGTGATTTTTTTTGGACCTTTTCTATGTGTATAAATACATGTGAATTTGTAGCTGTGTTATTCAAAAATATTATATATTTTTTTACCTTTTTCAACAACTTTGATATCCTATCCGTAAATATAATGATTATATACTATTCCATTTTCTGACTACACCACAATTTATATCACCAATGCCCTGTTGTTCCTTTGGATTATATCCAGTAATAGTCGTTATATACAGTGCTGCATTAAATATCTTTGTATATACATCTTTGTCTACTTGACTAGTTATTTCCTTAAGATAAATTCCCACTTTGGGTCAAATTGTACATATATGTTTTTAAGACTTTTTGCTAGGTATTGCCAAATTGCCCTCCAAGAGTGGAAGAACCTCAAATGTTGTATACATGTTCTTTTGTAAAAGATTAGAAGCCTGCATGTAAAAGAAATTTATACCTGAAAATATTTTGCCAATCCGAAATCACTCCAGGGCAAAATCATTTGGGTTACAACTCTTAGAATTTTTTTTGCCAGAACGTTTCCTTCTCATTTTTTGGACATTAACCTACAACTGCAAAAAAATCATCTCACATTTCACACTATGGTGCTGTGGATCAGGCCAGATGCTGTTCATAATTTTAAACTTCAAAGTTTTTTAAAAAGATAAGCTTATACTGCTGGGAGCAAGTACAACCCCTGAAGTAAGTCATAACTTTCTGTTTTTCCTCATTTAGGTTTCAACTTTCTGTGCTGTGGGGTCAAGCGTAAGAGAGGTAGATCTGACGTGTATCTGTGCCGGAGAAGCGTGAGCTCGCAGTAACTGGCAGCCACCGCCTTGCTCATAACAACTGCAGACTTGCGTAGTGGTAGTGCATGGCCTTCCGAGAAGGCTGTGGGTGTCTTACATGCGCAATTACTTTAGTGTCCCTTTCCTTCTGCCCTCTCCAGAAAAGATGCTGCCTTAACATAGAAGTATCTTTTCACATAGTTCCATGATATAATATGAACCAGTCAACTAACTGCCATTGTCTCCCTCGAAATCTTCCCATAACTTCATTTCCTTTTGTTTCAGTAAACGAGTCTCAGCTTTCCCCTTCGTGGGCCTCTCATTTCCTCCGACTCTTCCCATCTTGTAATGAGGTTTCATAATTCCCAAGGATAATAATAATTGCTTGTGTTGTTACGTTAAGTGCTGTATATGACTGACTTAATTTGTATAACAGCCCTGAGAGGTACATGTTATTATTTCTCTGTTTTATACATGAGGTAACCAAGGCCTAGACTTGTCCAAGGTAACCTCGTTAGTGAATGGTGGACCTTGTACTCAAACCTAGCAAACCTAGGTGTCCTCATTTCAGATCCCACATTCTTCCCTCACTAATCTGAAAGCCTGTGTGTGAACTAACTTGACTTAACAAATTAAGTCTTTGTTGTTGAGTGGGTACTGATTGAACCAGTAGTCCTCGGTGAAGGAGAGGATAGTACAGAAGGGAATATACCCTTCTGAGTTTAGTTCTTAAAAAAAAGCAGCAACTTTCTCAGCTCTGTGTATAATGTGTTGAATTACTGATCATTCTTTCAGAAAATATTTTAGAAGTTAATGTGGATTTATGCCAAGGATTGGTAACTGATTCTGCAGTCAATTCCAAGATCACTAAAACAAAACAAAAACATTTGCCTATCAAATGCCCTCTTTTGTCCATTGCAGATTTAGTAATCTTAAACCTTGTGCTTTTAACCAGAGCAAGTCATTGTCCCACATATAACAAAAAGAGGAGTTCCCTGGTGGTGTAGTGGCTAGCCTTCGGCGCTCTCAATGCTGCGACCTGGGTACACACACACACACACACACACACACAGAGAGAGAGAGAGAGAGAGAGAGAGAGAGAGAGAGAAGAAAATGCTCATCTGAGGTGAATGGAGCTGTTTTTTTCCCCTCCATTAAAGTAGTTGATGCTTTATTGCAAAAACGAAAGGTACTTTCTGCTGCTAATGAGGGCCTACTACTAAGTGCTTAAGTGCTCTTGGTGCTTTCTTGTCCCACCTAGGCCATAGTTGACCAGGAAATTGAAAACAAAAGATGGTTTAGAAAAAAGAGAGTTGAATTGGGGGTTAGGAATTTGGATTCCAATTCTGGCTCTCTCTCTGATTTTGATCACATTCCTTTCCTTTATGGTTTTATTTTTAAAAACGACGGTTGAACTCAAAAATCTTAAAGGCCCTTTCTGAATTTTTTCATAATATATATGGTTATTGATTTGTTAGCTTAAAATGGACTAGTAGGGGGTTCCCTGGTGGTATAGTGGCTAGGCTTCAATGCTCTCACCACAACAGCCTGGGTTCGATTCTGGGGCAGGGAACTGACCCCCCCCCCCAAAAAAAAAAAAAAAAAAAAAAGACTAGTAGCTTCACTTGTGGCTAAGTTCTCAACTGTTCTGTTTAAACATCAGTTTTCATTAACAGCTGTAGATTTCAGCCAGACTGCCCTGAAAGAATTAAAAAAAAAAAAATTTCCCAAAGTGAGTACACTCTTGTTTCTCTAGGTCTTTTACATTTTCTTCTTTGTGCAGAGGAACTAAGCCTCAAAATCACCATGGTTGGTTCTGTATTATCTGTTGACACACCGAAAAATAAGTTAATTGAACTATTTTTTTTTTTCTGATATAGCCTGTTTGTCAGGGCTTTAATTTTTGCTTCCAGTAGAGCAACATTAGCTAGTTGTTTAAATGCTTCTTGGTCCAGGGCCTATTAACATGTAGTCATGAAGGAAACAAACCAGGGACGTGAGTTGGGAATTTAGTATAATATAAAAATAGTTTCATTGTTATTAGTAGAACTTCATTCTTGATGCTTATTTCTACTAAAGAAAAAACTCTCAGAAAGAAGCCAGCTCAGATGAAGAAGCTTGATTATCCATACTTGCTTTCTTTTCTTTTGTGGTATTATTTTGCTAAACTTTTAATTATAAAATGTATCAGAGATATCAGCTAGCTTCAACAGCAGTGTTCGCCAATCTTACCACATCTATTCTTCAGTTCCCAGCACCACCCCCTGGGATATTTGAAAGCAAAGGCAGTCTTCGTGTGATTTCAGCCATAAATACTTTAGAATGTGTGTCCACAGATGAGGATTCTCTTGGGGGTGAGGGGTAGAGAGGGAGGCAGTTGTAACAGCCACAGCTACCAAATTAATAATAGTTATTTAATTTCTCTTCTCAAGGATCCTGTCTCAGAAATCTTTCTTAGCTTATTTTCTAATCAGCATCCGAGCAAGTTTCATACATTATATTTAGTGGATATGTCTCTTAAGTCCTTAAACAGTTCTAAAACCCCGTGGTATTGTTTTGAGGACTAAACAAGATATGTATGTAAGCTTTTAAAAGGCTATAAAAATATAAATTATTTGGTCAACGGAGAGAACTAGCCTTTCTAAAAATATATCGGCATTTCAGTTTAGTATTGTAGTCAGCATTAGGTGAAATAGGAGAATAGAGATGTCCAAGTGATGGAGAAAAAAGCAGAAATGTTGTGAGCTCCAACAGGTCAGGAACATAAAACTCTGGAATTTTTCTCAAACGAGAGAAAACTAACTCTCTCTCTCTCTCTCTCTCTCTCTCTCTCTCCCCCTCTCCCTCTCCCTCTCCCCCTCCCCCTCTCTCCCTCTCCCTCTCTCTCTCCCTCTTCCTCTCTCTCTTTTTTTCTCCCTCTCCCCTTTCTCTCTTTTCATTTCTCATCCTCCTTCCCTTCCCTCTGCTCCCTCCCCTTTTTTTTCTTTTTCTTTTCTCTATACTTAGTAGAAGAGAAATCTTTATTATGAGGTGGACTGGTACTATGCTGGTGACTCTTCAGGCTCATGGACTGCCTCCGTAGACAGTTTCTCATAGGCAGAGTTTTGGACCACTTGGTCATCCTTTAGCAAATGGTACTTGGTTCCCTGAAATGTCATTCTGCTCTTCATTGGGTTTCTGGCCAAATGGGATGTTATAGCAACATTGGTAAAATTCTTAGGTATTTTTCTCATCCATTCCATTCTTTAGAAGTTGGTACTCTGATCTGTGTCCAAGGGCCAAAACTTCAGTCAGGGAAGAGTGAGTCTTGGGTCCTGATTGTCCTTCTCCCTATGTTACTTGGTTTGATTGTTATTATTTAGACTTCAGTATCTTTCTGCTTCAGCTATTGTGTTCTTGGAATTCATCCCTACTTTGCAGTTGCAGATAGCTAAGTAATTGGCACCAAAATTGCACTGAGAAGTCCTCCTACCTTCATTCTGGGTACTTTATAACAGTTTGCAGCCCTGGAGCTACATGGTTATGTGATAAAACTAGGAAAAGTAGCAAAGTAGAACTTTCTAGGGAGTAAAAAAAAGCACCAAACCTACTCTCTGCCTTGAAATGATTTATCTGCTCCCTCCCCCTGCCTCCGCTGTTTAATGTTGTCCAGTTACTGCTTGCATACAGAAGAGGTTATTTTCTAGGTGAGACTGTCAGACAGGCTGGATGTTGGCTCTTCTTGGTTCTGCCGGATTCCTTCCAGGCACTTTCCTCTGGGATAAGAGGGAGGAATTGGCCAAGCACTCACCAAGAAGTCTAGAATCACATTTCCTTATTGAGCATCACTGACTGTAGTTGTGTGTGTGCACTTTCAGGAGGGTATGTGGGGGAGCTGGGGGAGCTGAGGGGTTTGAGAGGACCCAAGTACTTTGCAATACTAATTAGAATTTCATGAAGGTCTAGGTAATTGAACATTGAACCTTCCTGTGGACCCAACTGTGCTCTTGCATTAGAAATCACATATAACATTTGGATAGCACTTTACAGTCCACGAAGTACTTTGATTTAGCTTATGTCAGTCTTTACATAACCTTCTAATATAGGTTCCTCCTCTTTTAGTTAAATATACACAACAGTTTGCCTGATGTAGCAGGGATTTTTGAACCTGGGTCTTCTGATTTTTAAGTAGCTCAGCATGTTGACTTGCTCTTAACTAAAATGTTGCAAGATATAAAAGGTTTGACTGTTTTTTTTTGTTGGTGGACACCTTAAATTTTGTATTAAGTCAGTAGCAGTTTTAATTATAAATCTGAGCCATCCTGGCTTATTGTTCCTTAGAAGCTTTAACTTAGGGTCCCAGTCCTCATTTACCTGGCCTTTTCACTAGCTGAAGTCGACCTTATTGAAGATGAAGCTTCCTACAAAACGTGTAGATTGTTGGGTTCTGCTCTTTCCCAGTTTTTTGGATCATTTTATGCAACATGTCTTCCTAATAGCTAGTTGACATTTCCTTACCTCTTTTTTGGAAAGAGAAATGAAAACCATCTGTTCCCCATTTTTACCACCCTGACTCACCATGAGGAAGGAAATTTTGCTGCTTTGCTTGTTGGTACCAGAAATACTTGGTCTTTGGCCTTTGTACTACTAAGAGCTATCACAACCTCTCTGCTGAGCCAGCTGTATTCTGCAGTTCTCAGGGCGCTTTAACCCTTTGTCTTAAATAGTCATACTTAGGGCTTTACCTCGTTGCCCTTTCAATCTCATGTGCTTTGTTTCTGCCTCACCATTAATCCTCATATTTGGTCTGGAACTGAGGTCTTCTACTCAGGTATTAACTTATATTATTGAAGATTCATCCCATTTGGACTCATTATTTTTTTTAAATAAGCTAATCTTTATTCCTTTTGAATTCTTTAGAGCTAGATTGAAGTGATATATTAGTAGTCTTTGAAGATAAAGGCCAACATTCTCCAATATGAAAAGGGAAGGCAGGTTTGTCTTCACGTGCCTCCAGTGCGATCATGTGGAGGTTATGGGGATGGCAAACCCTTAAGAATTGATTTAACCTTTTGAGTAGATTTTTCTATAGATGTGGTCTTTTAGTCACTTTCTAAACATACTTATTCTTGAAATCTTTGCTAAATTTAAATGGATAAAATTTAATAAGTACAAGATTTCAGTATACACTAGACATCTGCACTGATTAACTATTTAGTAAATGAAACTTGACTTTATTAAGTAAATGCTGTCAGATTCCCACTGAGTTTGCAGCAGGGATCAAGATGGGCTGTAGGGATGCAGAATTCCTGCCTGTTTGGAAGGCCTTTCCATTATTTTGCCTTTGCTGTTTCTCATCTGTCTCCATAGATCAACTCGTCACCTTTTTTCTGAAATAATTGATAGAAGAGTAAAGTGCCACAGATAAGCTCTAAAAGTTCTCACCCCTTTAGTTCTACAGGAAAAATTAATCAAACCCCAGACTCTCCAATTAGACTTGGGTATCTCTTATGTCCTTTTTCTTCCAGCCGTGGTATCAAATGAGACCCTCAGACTCTCATGGCTAAATGTACCAAGAACAGGTACATTTCCTAGAAAAATATGAACACTGGAGTAAGAAAAGGGATTAGAACAACAGTGGAATGTGGTGAGGGCTCTGGGAGTATGAAGGAGAAGGAAGAGGAGGCATTTAAAATCTCTCCAGAAGGATCACGTATCCCTGAGCAGAGGCCGGAAGTTCATTGTCAGGTTTTGTTTGACTCAAATCCTGATTCTTTCAGTGTGTGTAGTAGATTGTGTGAGTGTTTGTGTACACACTTATGTTTGTGTTTTGTTTTTTAACAGCATCTGGAATCAAGAGATCCATGACATCTGAGGTAAGTTTCATACTGATAAAATGGTTCTAAAACTTTAATTCTGGGATAGGAGGATACCTGTTTAGGACATCTTTGTTTTCCCCCAACTTGGGTCTCGGGAGCGAGACAGGGTTCCTAGATCTCTTTGGTAAGCTAGAAAATATACCACTCCACTCTTGTTGCAGTTTATTATGGGTATTGATAATAGCTCACGTTTATTGAGCATTTGTAAATGTACATGATGCAGTGTACCAAAGAGTAAATAATATACCTAAGTGCCCTTTATAGGTATTCTTACTGAATACTGAAAACAACTCCTGTGAGGGAAGTACTGTTGTTATCCATGATTCACAGATGAAGGAAGTGAGGATTAGAGGGTCTATAACTTGCCCAAGTTACATCGTTAATAAGTCTGGGATTCAAACCTGGACAGTTTCACACTACAGCCCTCTCTCCTGGTTGCTGTTACTGCCTTCTAGTTGCTTAGTTTCTATGAATTGGAATCACTTCTTCACCCCTACAGAGACTATTAATTTCCCAAGTTTTTCTTTTCTGTGCAAAGTATTTTTCATTGCTTGGGTTTCTCCCCACAGAGTGTTTCCCAGTCCCCCTCTTAGTCTCGCTTTTCTCCTGGGTTATGTGTCAGGGACTGGGCCTCCGAATGGGGGCCCTTTCTGCCTGAGATTTTAGGCTTTTTCTCAGAATATCTTCTAAGATCTGTAAGGTTATATACTGAGGGTTTTCTGGCACAAAGGGCCTTAGCAAGAAGAGTAGAACTTAAATATCAGGCCCTAAGATCACGACATCCTATTTTCAACTGCTTTTTTACCTTCTGGCTTAGGAACTTCGTTAGTACTGATGTCAGGAAGAATCCCTTCCTGTCTGTTGTGTTGGCATCTTGGCTGTGGGGAATAGCCTTCTAGGCTCTGCTCTACTGGTTCTACTCCTTCCCTATTTTAGGAGCTGTCATATGAGAGGAAAACAAAGCCATATCATGCTCTCAGGAATCTCTTCAAGGCAGTGAGGCCCCTATCTCAAGGCAGGCATCTTACTGGGTTTGCAGTACTGGCATTTGCCAGTGACCACATCATTTCTACTGGTGCTTTCAGTTTGGGCAGTTATTGTTCAGATTGGGTTGAAGGTTAGAGGAGTAGTAACTTCTAAAAGGAAGCTTGTGAAAATGGACGGGATATGGGGAGCTCTGTTTCTAACCTGTCTTGCTTTTGAGAACGGAGGTTTATCTTTTCTTTGTGGGGCTGCTATTTCCTACTTCTCTGGTTTCTACTTTTCTTTAATGATACTCATGTCTACATTCTGTGTTGTCTTTTTGAGGACCAAACGTGAAATACGTATACCTTGGAGTATTTTTTTTCTGTGTTCTTTCAGCCAGTTAATTCACTGGGAAGCAACACTATAGCTGTGTGTTTGCATCGGGCGGGTCTTCTGAAGATTTTATAAATGTTCGTAACCTTAAAAAGGGCGCATTGGGTGTTTTGTTTAGTTTTGTTTTATAATACCATCATGGTTGCTGTTTGGTGTATTGCATGGGAATTACATACTAATCTTGACTCTTCTTTTTCTAGGTGCCTTATGCCTCTGGCATGCCCATTAAGAAAATAGGCCACCGAGGTGTTGATTCCTCAGGAGAGACAACATATAAAAAGGTATGTCTGGATGGAACCCTTTCATCTTACTCCAGGAAGACATAATTCTGTCCCCTTTATATTCTCTATTTTCTATCTCATTTTTTGATATCCTAAGCCTTTGCACAATAGCTGTCACACAACTTGAGACTGTTCTTAATGGATAAATCTGGTGTTGGATGCTATTTCACTGAGCTGGAGAAATTGGGTTTTCTTGTTATGTTTACACATGTAACAAACCCCCAAGGGCATGCTTCCTTTGCTATAGGGAACCATGTGTGTGGAAGTCTCTCTGTTTTTTTCTCCATTGCTAGATGTTCATAAAGTCAAGGTTAGATCCCATCTGGCCTGGTAATACAGAAATAGCATGTGGAGTGTTTTTCTTTTCTTTTCTTTTCTTTTCTTTTTTTGTTGGTTGGTTGGTTCCCTGAGTGGGGATTGAACCCAGGCTGCGGTGGTGAGAGTGCCTAAACCTAGCCACTATACCACGAGGGAACCCCCAGGTTTGGGTTTTTTTTGTTTGGTTTTTTTTTTTGTTTGTTTTTTGTTTTTTGTTTTGTTTTTTTGTTTTGTTTTGTTTTGTTTTTTATTATTATTATTATTATTATTATTATTATTATTATTATTATTATTTGGTATGTGGGTAGTTCCCTGGCTGGGAATTGAACCCAGGCCACAGCATTGCCAGCGCTGAAGCCTTAAGCCACTACACTACCAGGGAGCTCCCTGGATTTGTTTTTTGTAGGTTAGAGTTTTGGCTGGTGAATAGGGCCCAGAACACCTGCTTTTTGAGCTTTCAAGTGGATTGGAAAGATAGTAGTGATAGCCCAGAAGAGAAAATTAAACTGGTAAAGGGAGAGAAGGAGAAAAGCATATTGGGGTGCTCCTGTTTCTTCATTCTGGACTAATGTGGAGATGCTTAGGCTTCCCAAGGGATGGTGTTCAATCTCCCATTTAGCGCCTATACCTTGTCTGATACAGGGCATGGAGATTTCTTAGACTCCTGTTCGCACCTACATAAAGATTTCTTGTGTCTGTTCTCTACCTTTATTGCATTGTCCCAACTTATAGAGGTGGACTGACTTCTCAGGCTGGGACCTCACTTGCCCCGGCAGTGGGCTCTGAGGCCCATGTCAGTTCAACAGACATTTGTTGAGTTCTTTTTATGTGCTGAACATGGAGACAGAAAGATGAGTTTCTAGCCTAATTAGAGAGGCAAACACTTAAAAAAAAAAATATTAGTTATAATGTTAGTACCCAGTAAGGACTAAGTAGAAATATAAGTAATATCTGGTGAGGGTTAGGGATGAGGGTAATAATTTAGAACAGAACTGTTCAATAGAACTTTCTACTGTGATTGAAATGTGCTCTATCTGTGTTATCCAACATGGTAGCTACTAGTTACATTTAAATGTGATTTAAATGTGGCTAGTAAGACTGAAGAAATGAATTTTTATTTAATTTTAATTAACTTGAAATAGCCATATGTGGCTAGCAGCCACTGTATTGCACAGCAAAGATCCAGATGATGTGCTATTTTTCCATGAGGTTAGAATCCTAGATTGTAAGAGGGGGGCTCTTGCCTTTGTGTTTTGACCATAGTATTATCATTTTAAATCTAAATCTCAGAAATTGAGACTTTTCAAGGGGGTTCCCTGGTGGTGTAGGGGCTAGACTTTAGCACTCCCAACACCTGGGTTCGATTCCTAGCCAGGGAACCACTCCCCACCGCAAAAAAAAAAAAAT
Organism: Lyroderma lyra; assembly: GCA_004026885.1. Classification (NCBI taxonomy): domain Eukaryota; kingdom Metazoa; phylum Chordata; class Mammalia; order Chiroptera; family Megadermatidae; genus Lyroderma; species Lyroderma lyra. The sequence continues at coordinate 37,014 of PVJL010006008.1, read as the reverse complement.
TGAGATTTTTCAGGCTTTCTTCTTCAGTTAGGAGTTTTTGTTTTTGTTTGTTTGTTTGTTTGTTTGCCACTCTGTTGTCCTTAGGACACCAGTCAGGCTTGGCCTTAGAGGACTGACACTTCTGTAGTGGGGTGGTCAATCAGAGTATCAGTTAATTTTAGTTACATTCTCTGTCAGATACTCTGGGGGAAGGAACTGTTGATTAAGACCTACCCTGTGCTCTCAGTACAGTGTATCTTCCAAGTACACATGTGGATAGAAAGGAACACCTTTGCTACTCTGTGTCTTCGTGTCCTCCTACTCTTGGCCAGGCTGAACCAGAGTATAAAGAGTAGGGATTGGGTAACTGGATTGCCCCAGTTTGGTCTGACTTTCTAGAAAGATGTTTGGTTTCAAGTGCTCCTTCTGGCTCTTCCCTCCTGAGTTTAAGGTCCCCCATAGGTAGAAGTCATCGGGTATTCAGTCAGGAGAACATGGGGAAAACTCAAACAACATTCTTGAATTTCAAATACTACTACAGAACGGTCTTGCATTCCTTGAACAACAACCATGCTTCTGCCATTTTCTTTGACTGTCATGTGGTGACGCTAGCATTCATTTGATTAATGTCATCTTTTGCGTGAAGGTCATACTACAAATTGCTACCATAATTCAATTCAACTTTGAAAAGTTAGTACATAGATAACAATGCTGCTATAATCAGATTTAATACTAGAGACTTCCCTCTTATTTCTTTTTTGTTTTCAGACAACCTCATCAGCCTTGAAAGGTGCCATTCAATTGGGCATCACTCACACTGTGGGGAGCCTGAGCACCAAACCAGAGCGGGATGTCCTCATGCAGGACTTCTACGTGGTGGAGAGTATCTTCTTCCCCAGGTCAGAGGGTCGCGTTCCAGGTGGTATCCTGGAAAATGAGGCTCTTTCCTGTCAACCTCAGGACAGTTGTAGGGGTTCAGGTCTAATTTAGACATGTGTCCAGTCTTTAACCTGATCTTAATGAGGGTGATGTGGGACACTAAAATCTGGGGAGCACATGCTGTCCTTGCATGCATCTGGTGTAGAGTGAGCCCTAAAAAACAATTTCATGCGTTGGGTGAGAGGCAGTGCCCATAGCCCCACCAAGTAACCGACTCATCTTATCCCTCTGGCTCTCTCAGAAGGATGTATTCACCTGCCTCTGGGTGAGTCTTAAGTGTCTTCCCAGGGCAGACCCTCTGCAAGACAGAGGCTGGTAAATTATGACTTTTTAAATTTAACCCCACAGCGAAGGGAGCAACCTGACCCCTGCTCACCACTACAATGACTTTCGGTTCAAGACCTATGCTCCTGTTGCCTTCCGCTACTTTCGGGAGTTATTTGGTATTCGACCTGATGACTACTTGGTAAGCTTCTGTTCTTGTGACCCTGTGACTCCAGTATCCGAGGGACGCTCCAAAAAGGAAGGCCCTCCCTCTCCAAAGCCTTGCTCTAGTTTCTCTTTAGAACAGAATCACATCTGTAGTTGATTTCTGTTGGGCAAGCCCTGGGATTTCTGAACTTGTTGCTTTCTTCTCTCCACGCCCCAGTACTCCCTCTGCAGCGAGCCGCTGATTGAACTCTGCAGCTCTGGGGCTAGTGGTTCCCTCTTCTACGTCTCCAGCGACGACGAATTCATCATTAAAACAGTCCAGCATAAAGAGGCAGAGTTTCTGCAGAAGCTGCTCCCAGGGTACTACATGGTGAGGAGAGAGGGGCACTGCTGCCCTTGCTGCCTGCTGCACTCCTGGACAGGCTGGGGACTGTTTTCAGTGAGGTGTAACTGTCGGTGCTCTGGCTCAAGAATATGGTTCACTTTTGTGCTTTTCACTCCATCTCTTTGCCTTTCTGGCTAAAAGGGGTTTTGTGTCCTATTTTAAGGGTTATTTGGCTTAGACTTATCTACCCAAAAGCAAAATTCAGTGCTGATTTTATTTTCTGTTCTTAGTCTAGGTCCTAGATTGGAAGATGAGGTTGGTTACTTCCCTCAATGGTACCCTGTCCACTTTTACTCTGATTGCTTTTGGAGGTTCAGGGAACTCTCCATCACACTCAAGAATATACCATAGGAAGGGTTAAGAGTTCAGACTTTCGGGAGTTCCCTGGTGGTGTAGTGGCTTAAGGCTTCGGCACTGGCGCTGTCAACACTGCGGCCTGGGTTCAATTCCCAGACAGGGAACTACCCACATACAAAAAAAAAAAAAAAAAAGAGTTCAGACTTTCAACACTGTCTTCTCTTAAACCTCTCTGGAAGATTGTATCCACCCTGCAGTCAGTACCCTGACTGATGTCTGTATTGGTGGGTCTGTGGCTCAGGTCACTAGTGATCCCGTTGTGAGAGGCATTGGGAAATTTTAAACAAATATGTTGTGGGTGGCAATTCTTTCCCTTGAGTTTCACTGAAAATCAGCTAACTTGCTCTCCTTTTTATCTTCATGCCCTCAGAACCTCAACCAGAACCCTCGTACTTTGCTGCCTAAGTTCTACGGGCTGTACTGTGTGCAGGCAGGCGGCAAGAACATTCGAATTGTGGTGATGAACAACCTTTTGCCACACTCAGTCAAGATGCACATCAAATATGACCTCAAGGGCTCAACCTACAAACGCCGGGCTTCCCAAAAAGAGCGAGAGAAACCTCTGCCCACCCTGAAAGACCTGGACTTCCTACAGGACATCCCTGACGGTCTCTTCCTGGATGCTGATATGTACAACGCCCTGTGCAAGACCCTGCAGCGTGACTGTCTGGTGAGCGTCACATTTCCTCCTCTCTCAGACACCAAAAGTCTCAGTCCCTGAGACAGCTTGATTGTTCTCAGGCATCACGTCTGTGGGAGATGCAATTCTGTTCTTTCATGCGTGTGCCCCAGACTTCACTGAAAGTAATGTTTACATTAGAACATTGCTGTGCCTTTACATCGGTGCTTCCTCCCTGCTTATCTCCCCCGCCTGGCTTTATTTCCTTCTCGCCCTGCCCTTGGCCTTCTTCTTACTGTCACACACATCTCCATCCTTCTCCAGGTCTCCATCCTACCTGCCAAATCCAAATTTATATCTTGGAAGCCAGATGCTGCCAAAGAAAAACACACAACTGTGTGTACTGGCATCTCTACAGATGTCTGATGTCCCATCTCCACCTGAGCCCTCAGTATTGTCATCAGTCCATTTTCTGTTCCTCTCAGCAGAAATTTCAGATGATTGGCACTCTATTTGAACCTCTTTTTTCTAATTGCAAGAAGTTTTAAATTAAATTTATTGGGATAACATCGGTTGATAACATACAAATTTCAGATGTTTAACTTTGCAGTATGACATCTGTACACTGTTGTGTGCCCACCACCCGAGATCGGGTCTCCTTCCTCACTGTGCATCTGACCCCCTTGCCCTCTGTGTCCTCCCCCCGCACCTTCTCCTCTGGGAATCACCACTCTCTTGTCTGTATCTGAGTTTGTTTTCTTTCGGTTTCTTTTATGTTTGTTTTGTCAAACCGTTTTTTAACTCTCACCCCCAGCTTTGTTTCACAACAAACCATCTCAACCTTCTGCCCCGTGCCATCCCTCTCTTCCCCCCATCACCAATTTATAAACCTGTCTGCCCCCACCCATCCTTAATCTCCTTTCTTCCCAACTTGGCGGCTCATTCCAGATCAGTCCCTTTCATCCTCTAGATCCGTTTCCTTATCCTTAGGATCCTGCTTCGAAACATGCCAGCTTTCCCTGCTCTCACTTCAGCCTCCACTGACTGTTTTCTTCCTACGTACAAGCAAGCTCACCTCTTCTAGCTTAAGGTTAGGAGAGGTTTTTCCATGCTCTGTTTCTCCTTTTTCTTCCTCTCTTCCTGTTCCTGCCTCAGCCCCCTGTGTCCTGGCTTTTGCTCTTACCACTTCCGTTCAGTGCCTCTTCCCATATATGACTGCCCATATGCCAAGCAAGACTCCTCCGTCCTTCCTTAGGATTTTCTGAGGTGTTGGGCAGTTGTCTGTTTCCACTTTCTTAACATACCTGCTTTGGGTTTTTGTGACACCTGTCCCTATGGGTTTTTCTGCGTCTCTGATTGTTTTTTCTCGAACTGCTTCTGTAGGGTCATCTTCCTCTCTTCAGTGCAGGATAATACCTCTGTTACTTTGCACTTAAAGACTGGAGATGTAGTGGAGCAGAGGGTTGTTTTCAAGCTGTACTGTGTTTGCTTCCTCCCTCATTCCACCCACCTACCAAAATGGTGGGGCTGCAGCACCAAAGGAAGCTCCTGGAGCTGGTGGGAGTAAACCCTTTCCCATCCTGCTCTGGGGCGGAAAGAGGGCTGAGAACTCTAGGATACAATCCCAGCTCCTTATGTGACATATCAGACCTGTCATTGTCTTGCCCCTACCAACCTGTCTAATATGCCACACCTGTCCTTTGCGTTTTATGTTTCAGCAATACCAAATTACACCTTCCTGCATGGAGTGTGCTCTTTCATGCCTCCAGGCATTGCAGTGCCCTTTCCTTCCTTTATGTATTTGGACTTATTTTCTCTCTAATTTACCCTTGATGTATGGGTCACTTTCTGACGCCCATACTGCTCCTCAATTGTGGAAGCACTTCCATTGTACATGTTACACTGTATTGTATTTAGTTTTACATTTGTTTCTCTTCCTAAATCATCATATCCTCGAGGCCAGGAACTCTCTTAAGTGTCTCTGTGTCCTATAAGCAGCACAACACCTACAGGTGCTAGGGGGCCAGTAAGTACTGACCTAAAGTGAAGCTGGTCCTGCAGCAGATCTGCTGTACAAAGTACTTTTACAGACCCTCCTCAGGAGTCTTCACTGCATAAATATGTATTTCATCTTCCCCTGAGAATATAATGTTCTTTTCACGAAGAGATAAAAGGAAAGAACAAACAAAGAGGGTCTTGTGATCTGGGCGCAGTGGCCTAATTTGTGTTTATTCAAAGGAAAGAAAGCTGAAGGATGAACGTAAATGCAGGGTGACTAGCGGAGGTTGACATGCTCTTCTCCAAGGAGTGGGAGGAGCAAAGGAGGACTCTGTGGTTAGTCCTAGAGGTTCACTCTGAAGAATGATTGGATCAGGAAAGCTGTGAGATCCTGGAAAAAATCCTAACGGCTGCCAAGGCTCAGATCATATCTTTCCTTTCCATTAGGTGCTGCAGAGCTTCAAGATAATGGACTACAGCCTCCTGATGTCGATCCATAACATAGACCATGCACAGCGAGAGCCCTCCAGCAGTGAAATACAACACTCAGTTGACACTCGCAGACCAGCCCCCCAAAAGGCTCTCTACTCTACAGCCATGGAATCTATTCAGGGAGAGGCTCGGAGAGGTGGCACCATGGAGACCCATGACCAGTGAGTGGGCTCAGGTCCCCAGGAAGAACAGTGTAGGCTGACAGCAGTTCTTCTTGAAGGAGGGACCCAGCTTCCAGGGAAGTAGCCTTGATTCAGCAATTAAGTAAACATTAACACTTATGGAACTATAGTGTGAGCTTTCTTAAGAATATAAAAGGAGGAGGTTCCCTGGTGGCCTAGTGGCTAGGATTCGGCGCTCTCACCGCCATGGCCCAGGCGCGATTCCTGGACAGGGAACCACCACCAAAAACTAAAATATATACACACACACACACGTATGGAAAGGAAGATACCTTAAATTTGGGATTTGTAGTACAGCTTGGAAGTAGAGCTATTTAAAATTAAGAGGATTTTAAAGTTCAGAGTCTTAGGTGCATGTTTGCAGATTATATTAGAATTTCATCAAAAACAATTTATAGTAAATGTTTTTATGGAAGCCATCTTTCTTCCCATCATGGATCTATCAAGGAAGTGTAGCTACCGAAGGACCACAAATGCTGGTTAGATGGTTTCATTTTTAAGCTATCCTTTCATATGACTCAAGAAGAGTATCTAGTGGGTATAAATTTACATACGAAAGCACTGTGGGAGCTCAGAGTTCATTGGGAACAGTCTCCAAATTGCTGCGGAGGGGTGATTTTAGATTCTCTTCGGTGGAATTGGAGTGGGAGAGGCATGCACGTGAGATTTGGAAAGGAAGGGGTTACATACGCCGTACCTTCCTGGGGTGAAGGTAGGCCCAAACTCTTGACCAGTGTTGGGAAGATAAGACAGTTACATTGAGGTCCCAGCTCCATGTCCTGATCTGACTCGAGCCTGGGGGAAGCCCCTCTGCCAGCCGAAGATCTTCCTGTTTCCTGTCTTTCCAGCATGGGGGGCATTCCCGCCCGGAACAGCAAAGGGGAGAGGCTGCTGCTGTACATTGGGATCATCGACATTCTGCAGTCCTACAGGTGAGGCTAGGTGGGCCCCCCAGGTTAGGGGCAGAGTGCCCACAGGTAGCTGTTCATTCTCTCTTAGATGGGTTTGTCCCTTCTTCCTGAAACAACAGTGGGTTACACTCTGGCTGCTTACCTGAGTGCATTCCAAATGGGGTATTATCTCCTTGCTTTTGCCCATCTGCTGGCTTTCCCCACCCCCTCCCCACGCATAGCTTGTACCTCTGTGGAAGGCTGAGTCAGTCCTCGGAAGCACAGGGTAGAATACACCATCTGTCTGACTGAGAAACCTGTGAGATGAGTCATACTCCACATTGGGAAAGAGCTGGAAAGATGTTCCCTTTCCATGGAGGAAAAACAAGACGGTCCCTGTGTTCTGTGTAGAGCGTTAGCCTGTGGCACTAGCAGGCAGTGGGCAGTGGTGAGGGAAGGGCTGCAAGTGCCAGACCCTGTTTTAGGTCAGGTTTCAGGTACTAATGAAGACAGGACGGTGCTTGCCTTACTGGTTCAGGGTATTTCCATCCACCTTTGACTTCCCTCTTCTAGTCTTACCCGTCTGTTCCTCCAGCTCTCCTTTTACAATAAATATTCCTGTCCTTGACTTGCCAGGGACGTTTTAACTACCCTTTTCTCTTTGGGGGATAATTGACCTACCTAGAAACAGCTCCAGTCTCCATGGTGAGTACGCACCTCCGTGTGTGTTCTCTGGAAGGCCAGCATCACAGAGGAGTGCTTTCCTAGCCTCTTTTTAAGTCTTTTTATTACCATTGCTTCTTTAACACCCTGAAATACAACAGTATAAGGTCATTTATTTCACAGCTGTGTGCATACATGATACACGCATTTCTCGGCAGGTTTGTGAAGAAGCTGGAGCACTCTTGGAAAGCTCTGGTGCATGACGGGGTGAGTAGCAGCCGCGATCTCTGCTGCCTTCCTGCCTTCTGATTTGCACTCTCAGTGTCTTTGTGTCTTATTTCCTTTGTGGGTTCTGCCCTTCTGCTGCGGTCTCAGCCTAGGGAAGAGGTCCTCTGCCTTATCCCCCACCTCTAACCCTCTACCATCTCTTGTGCTCTGCAGGACACCGTGTCGGTGCATCGGCCTGGCTTCTATGCCGAACGCTTCCAGCGCTTCATGTGCAACACAGTGTTCAAGAAGATTCCCTGTAAGTGCTTCTTCCATCTGACCCCCAGTTGCCCCCTCACCGCAAGGGACGGAGGCAGGATACCTCTGTCAGGGGTCTGCGAAAGCCACAGGCCTCTCCTGCTCTGCCACGTCCCACGAGAGCTGCTGCCTGTCCTCATGTCAGTCTCTGTCTGTCCCGGTCGTTTCCGAGTTGCTGCTTTTCCCTGTCTCTCCCTCCATGTGTCACAGAAGTGAGAGGCATTTCCGGAATTGCAGAAATATGAGTCGTGGGTGTAGGATCCGTGCCATAGGCTGAGCCAGGCAGAGTCAGACTTCCGTGGACAGAGATAGGCAAGGATAGTCCATGTTCTGTCTTACGTCTGTCTTACGTCTCCAGTGCCGAGGAGTTGTCAGCCTGCGCCCACCTGGCTGGAGAAGCATTTACTGCTTTCTGCTTAGCAGCTTCTTAGTCTCACTTCCCTCGGCTTTCCTGGTTGGGAAGTGCCAGTGTTCTTTCTTCCGAACCGTCCACGCTGCCACTGGGAAACTGCAGCTCCTCCTTCCCAGTTCCCCGTCGTAGGCATTCCTCAGTGAGGCAGAGAGGAGTGAGGCGTGCATGCACACAGGCCTGAGACACACGGGGAATCCTCACAGAGTCTTTTCTGAGTGATATGTAAGCACCTGTTAAATACCATCGTAGGCTGTGTGCAGAAGTGCTACGAGGATAGAAAGGGTCATCTTTGTGAGCTTTAACTTAAAGAACAGGGAATTGCGGAATAGAGAACACGTCATGGAGTAGAGGCAAAGCTACTGAGGTTCCGTGTAGGAGGGGACAGAGGTGTGTGTCTCCTTTTCTCCGAGCTCTTTGTTTCTGTCCAAACTGAGGTGAACTGAGGTGCCCCTTCCTCTGAAGAGCCGTTTATAGAACCCGTCTTCGTTGACATTAACCCTTTTTCCTGCTTTGCAGAAAAACAGCTTTGGGTCTGTGCTGGGAATGCTAGCAGTTTGTGTCTGTGTCTTGGTGATGGTTTCTGTGGTGAGTGCTAAGTAGGCTCTCTCTCTTTCCCTTTTGAAGTGAAGCCCTCTCCTTCCAAAAAGTTTCGATCTGGCTCATCTTTTTCTCGGCGAGGAGCCCCAAGCGGCAACTCCTGCATTACTTACCAGCCATCGGTGTCTGGGGAGCACAAGGCACAAGTGACAACAAAGGCGGAAGTGGAGCCAGGTCAGAGCCAGGGCTGGGGTCCCATGTGATGGGGCACTCCCTCCCTCCATTCTGAGTCTGTATCTGCCTAGAACCTCTGCTCCCCACTTCTGTCCAGGAACAGCCAGGTTGCCACATACTTTTCACTATATTCCCCCCACCCCATTTTCTCCTCTTTTTATTTATTGACTTTCTTTCTCTTTCTTTTTTCCAGGCGTCCACTTGGGTCGTCCTGATGTTTTACCTCAGACTCCACCTTTGGAGAAAATCAGTGAGGTCTCCACTATTCCTGACTCCTACTTATCACCTGTAGTTGGAGACACTTTGCAAATGCTATCTACAAGGTTGGTTCCTTGGTCCCTTTCTCCATGTGATCTTCCCATCTCTCTCTCCTGGTCCTTGGGAACCTCATTAACTCTGTTTTTGGCAGAGATCATTGCTCGTCTTTTGTTCTTTAGGTTGTTTTCAGGTTCACCTTCCTTAGAACTCATCTTTAGTGAATGAGAAAAGTGTATCGGCTTCTCTGCATCTTTAGGGGGCGGGGGAAGCCTTTGCATGTACACTTTTCTGACTGTTCAGTCAAAATACCCCAACTAACCCTTCATCTGATGAGTTAAGTGAGAGTTCTCAGCTTAGGATTTGAGGCTGGAAAGATTCCTGAGCAGGGAAGACAATGAGCAGTCTTTCAAAAGAATCCAATGTACAGATTGTGACTTAATTTTGTTACCTAGTGTCTTAATTATCTATTACATCCTAATAGATTATCACCAAATTTAGTCGCTTAAAATAATAAACATATACCATAGTTTCCTGTGGGTCAGGAATTGGGTGCAGCTTAGCTGTGTCCACTGGCCAAAGGTCTTGCAGGAGGTGGTGGTCAGGCTTTGGCCTGGGCTTGGGTCTCATCTGAAGGCTCGGCTGAGAGTCTTCCTTTTTGAGCTCACTTGTATGTGTTTTGGCAGGACTCAGTTCCTTGTGGGTTGCTGGCTGTTGGCTGTGGCCTCCCTCAGTCCTGTGCCACATGGGCCTCTCCAGAGGACAACCGAGACAGCCAGTTTGGCTTCCCTCAGAGTGAGCAGTGAGAAAGCATACACCTGAGCAGAAGCCACAGACTTCTTGTCACTTAATCTCAGAATGACATCTCACCACCAGTACTGCATTTTGTTCATGAAATCTAGCCCACATTCAAGGGCAAGGGGTCACACAAGGTTGTGAGTACCAGGAAGCAGGGATCACTGGGGGCCATCTTAGAAGCCTCCTAGCACAGCGTACGCTCTGGTCCCCAGTGATTCATATCCCTTCATCTGCAAATATGTTCATGTCCTCCAAAGGTTTGATCCCATTACAGCATCAGCTTGAAGTCTAGAATTTTGTCATCTAAATTCGCTGCACGTTTGGGTGAGCTTCCCAGGTACTATTCCTTGAGTGCCATCCCTGTCAGTCTGTGAACCTGTGAATCTAAAGACAAAAGCTGTCTTCTCAGCACACACCAGGTAGCACTGCACACATTCCTGTGCAGGAAGGGGAGACTGGGAAGCACAGAGGTGTCACTGACCTGTAGCTACCCAGACTGGCGCAGGCGCTTTCTTTGATCAGGTCTCAGAGCACGGCCGTAGTTCTCCGTGGCTCTTGGCTCTGCCTTTCGGACTCTTGGTTTTGCCTTCTGCGTCTTCCTTTCCCATGAAAGCTACAGTGTGTTTGCAGCTGAGCAGTTTTCTCGTAGAATTTTGGAGGCCCAGAGATCTCTTCGTTTTGCACTATCTCTGTTCCTTTCAGAACAAGCTGGTAATGTTTCTGCTGACATAAAACTCTCAGAGATTTTGTGGGACTTCTGTGAGTCTCATTGGGATTTATTCCATTAGACAAAGCCATGCCCACAAATGCCTTCTTGATGAGTCCTATGCTTCTTAGAGACCCTAATTGCTGAGGGGATCTGTGAGACATGCCCTTAATCTTTTTAAAATTTTGAATGGCCTTCTTTTCTGACTGAGTAGTAGTACTCTGAAGTACCAATTTTGATTTTTCTGAGACATTAAGAAATGTTTTGCAATCATACCCTTGGCTTCATCTGTAGACATTTTCCTGGCGGTGCCCTGGGTTTTATCCCTACTCAGAAGCCGTTTCTCAGTTTTAACATTGTTTGCTATCTGCAGAGGCTCAGAATTTTCAAAACTGTCAAGTCCTGGCTTGTTTTTGTTTAACAGGCCTCCCCTTAAGTTACTTTTCTTCTCTCATGCAGATGACATTGTTGCTAAGCTCCGTTCCACTATATAACACGGTCCCCCATTGCCTTCAATTTCTAATAAGATTTTTGTCTCCCTTTCCTTTTAGCTGTCATTGGCAATCCCCTTAAAAAATAAATTATACAACATATTCAGAGCACTTTCTAAAAACTTTCACTAAAACTCTCCTTAAAGTCCAGTTCCCTCTTCCAAAGCCACTTCCACATTTTAGATTTTTATTACTTCATTTCCAGTCATAGAAATCTGTTATCTGTTGTTGTATGACAGATTGCCCCAAATTTAGCAGCTAAAAACAACAAACATTTTTATTACCTCATATTTTGTGGAGCTTAAGAGTCTAAGTGTGTCTTAGCTCCAGGCCTCTCAGGAGGTTCCAATCACGCTGTGAGCCAGGGCAGTGGTCCCGCCCGCAGGCTCGCCCGGGGACGACCGGCCTCCACGCTCACGTGGCAGGATTCAGTTCCCTGCTGGCTGCTGGCCAGTGGTACTCTCCCCAGTTCCTGTCCCAGAGTCCTCTCCACAGGGCAGCGCACAGCATGCAGCTAGCTTCCCTCGTAGCAAACAAGTGAGAGAGCGTGTGCCTAAGAGGAAGCATAGTCTTTTTGTAACCTAATGTCAGAGTTGACGTCCTGTACTGTATTCTGTTCACTAGAAGAAGGTCACTAAATCCAGCCCACACTCAAGGGGAGAGGATTATACAACGGCACAAGTATCAGGCACTGGTGGTCATTGGGTGCCTGCCACCTTGTGACTAGAGACAGACGACGAGGGTATTAGGAAATATTTTATGGTATTCTAGAAACTGAATAGCTAATTAAAACACTGTGCGCTTCCAAATCTAGTAGCTTCTTAGCCTCTTCTCTCTGAATCCTAAATTGATTCTGAAGGGCAGTAATGGAGAAGCAGTATGATATTTGACTTGAGAGAAGAATCCTTTCTCTATTCTGTCTTCTAACTCGTCTCCCTGCCTCCCTATTTTTTCTGTTAGTTCAACCCTCTTGGAAAAGCTTGAAATTGAAGAGCCAGAGTTCAGCCATGTGAGTGTCCAGGGCGGGGAGCGGGAGGGGGAAGGGGCTGCTCTGAAGCGTGTAGAGAGTGCTCACTGACAGACCAGGGCCAAGGGTGGGGCGGGGTGCCTTCCAAGTCTGCTTTGCTAAGGTTTGTTTCTGGTACCCTAGGCTGGGAAGTGGAAGCCAGAATATAAGTAAACATCTTAGCTCTGCCAGCCAGGATGAAAGGTTAACTTGACATCCTTTCTCATCTCCTTACCTCATGCTAACTTTATTCTTGGTCCCCTTTCAGTGAGCCGAAAACCATGGGCGACCTGGAACACGATGCTCCCATCTCTGTGACCCCAGGATGCCAGCCCTTGTCCCAGCAGTGCTGAGGTTTCCTCTCGGTCGTCAGCAGAAGAGCACAATGGAGGCCGGGGCGGGGCTGGCCACCTCCTTCCTGAAGAAGAGCGTCAGCCCCTTCCCCTTGCGCATGGATGGGCGCTGGTGCCTCGGACATTTGGGGACAGCAGCGTCCTTTCCGCCCCGAGTCGGGTGGCTCATGTTTTCAGCTGGCCAGCCTCAGCATCCATGACGAATTGTTTTTAAGCCCCCCACTCTTCCTGCTGGAATTGGGGCGGCAGGACTTGTGATTTTCTCCCCCTCACCTGCCTTCCACAAGGAGCTGGACTCTTCGTTCCTCAGGTCAGACCGCTGGCACCTTGTCCCTGCCGTAGCGGTCTCTGGAGGAAGACCCCCATGACCTTTGTAAAGGTTTTTGGGGGAAGTGAGGGTGCTTAACCATCTATCCCCCAACCTTCTTTTTTTCCTTAAAATAGGAAAAGAAAAACTAGTGCACAGCACCCAATTTTCAGCCAGTTTCAGATTAAAACTCTAGCAGTGTTGGGGGGGATGCCTTTTTATAGGGGGTCCTCAGAAGAGCCCTGATGCTTGAGAGACCGAAGTGTGGGGATCACTCTGCCTGGAGCAGCTCCTCTGTGGCTCCTCCTCTCCCGTGAATTTCTTAAAGCCGAAGGAATGGAGGGGGACTTGGTAAGTTCACCCCCGTTAGTTAGAACAGTGGGGCCATCGTGGGGCTGGAAGGAGGGCCCTTCCTAGGTAGGATGCTACTCACTGCCAGGCCCTCACGATTATTGCTGTTTTACAATTTGAAATGTATTCTGGTGGTTTTTCTAAATATGAAGACTTAATCAAATGAATTTTCAATTCTCCAAGGGAGATTTCTTCCTTGCTTTTCCCACCTTTTTTACAAAGTGCTCTGCTGTCAGTGGAGCAGGGGCCGTGGCGGGCACACCTTTGTCTGTAACGGGCACGTCTGCTCTGGTGGCCTAGAGGCTGTCCTCTGAACCTCCTGGAGCCAGCAGACTTGCCTTGGTGAGGGCACGCCTCGGTGAGGGCACTGCTGTGCCACGTGCCTGCCCTTCTCGCCATGCAGAGAACTCGGACCCGGGGACTGTCGGCCCTCTTCCCTGTCTCCAAAAGCTGTCCTGTGTCCGACCCTCCTGCTCCTGCTCCTGCTGGGAGGGAGGGGCCTGGCATCTCAGACAGAGTGTTGGACTCCCACACTGTCCCGTCTTCGTCCACCCTACCTTGGCAGTAGGTTAGCCCACACCCCAATAACTGTCTATATTAGACACCCCCAGCCAGCTCTGGCTGCCTGTCTTTGCTGCCATGTTCTTTTTTACAAGAAGGAAAGAAACAATTCTTGCTATTTTTTTTCATAATTTACTATTTATGATGTATTTAAGTGCTGTATTCAGGACACGATTCTGTACGGGGTGGGCAGAGACACCGGAGGGAGGCTGGGGCTTAGGGAAGAGAATGGGGAATCGGGATTTTTATGAGGTGTCACTGTTTGCCTCCACTTTGTGGTGTTCAGAAATGGCAAATGCAATATGTGATAAATGTCTGGTTTTAATGTATTAAACTTCACCAGTTGTTTAGACCTCTCTGTTCCTTGTGGTTCTTTCTCATGTGCCCTCTGCTCTGCCCTCCTCCCCACCACCCAGGCTCGGTCTATCCTTTCCAGTCGCCCTGCCGCAGCTCCAGCCTGACTCAGGCTGAAGGGGTCTCGCTCCCTTCCTGCACCCCCTGCATCTGAACTGAAACTTGCCAAGGAAAAGCTGTGCATGACTATGAAAGGAATTCCTATAGATCTGTCATGTGGGTTGCAGGCCACTTTAAGTGACGGAACTGGGGATCCAAAGCTCACAGTCTTCCACAGGATCCGGAGGAAAAAGGAGGTGCAGTGGGAAAAGCAGCTTGAGACTGCTTGGCCCTAGGACTCCCTCCCTTCTGGCCCCGCTCTGCGGTGTCCAGTCTTAGAAAGGTGCAGAGACCGCTTCCCTCGCTGATTTTCCTCTCCTGGGAGGTTGTGATTAGGCCCTTTTACTGTGATGGGAATAAGATCGTTGGGGGGAGGCCTCATTCTAAGGCTTATGAGTGGGGGAGCTTTGGAGAGAAACAAGTTAACTATATATTGCTCCTTTTCACACTATTATCCCCTACAAATATTTATGCAGCAGCTAATGAGCAACTGGGCAGTTGGAGGTCAAAAGAAGGGATTGACCTTCAAGAGTTTACAGTGTCCAGGAGGAACCTGTGCGACACACGTGCACCAAGACGATGTGTTAGATGTAATACAGTTAAGGGCTTCAGTTCTCTGAAAAGAGTGGTCTGGAACGTAAAGGTGCAAGAGAATTCAGGGTTGCCATGGGCTGGAGGTGCTGCGGGGAGTCAAGCTCGCGCAGGCCTAGAGCTACGAGTGTGATCTGTTCTCTGTTTTGGAGAACGAGGAAAGCAATGGGGGAGGGAAACGTGAGTGAGAATGTGGCACAGGCACTGGGGAGGCAACACTGAAAAACCATGATGCGAGGCTGAGGAATTTTTATTTGAAACTAGGCAGTGGGGAACCAGAGGACGTTTTTGCCCTCAGTAGGACATGATCAAAACAATAATTAAGAAACTAATGTGTTGACAAAGTTTATCAAAGTAGAAAAAGCAGACGGGTTGCACTATAATAACTACACAGACGGATGAATTGGGGCCCTTCGAGTTTTGAGTTTGAGTTTAAGCCACAGGCTGAGCTCTCCTTTAGGCAGGATGAGCAACTGAATCTGAACACGCCTCAGGCATAAGTGGTCTTGCAGCTGCCCTTGCCTCTGGGATGCACATGCAACTGCTGACCCTCTTGTGGTCAGAGGGTGCCTCTAGTGGTGAGCAGCAGCTCCTAGCTGTCCCATAATCTATTCGCATGCAAGTAGGGCCTAAGAATGAAAATGAACTTCTGTAACTAAAAGTTAGGGAAATCAAAATTATGGAATAATAAAGCCGGTCTAAAGTTCATGTCCATCTCAGCGATTCTGCAAGTCATTCACCAGAAGTGGCATCTCATTCATTCATTTAAGCAACGATTTACCAGTTCAAGTAGATTCCACATTAAAGTGTAAGATTCTTTAGTTTTTCAAGGACATAAGAAGCAGGCCAATAGCACTGATAAAAAAAAAAAACAACTTTTTTTTTTCTTTTTTTGGTTGCTTCCCTGGCCGGGAATTGAACCCAGGCCACGGCAGTGAGAGCGCCGAAGCCTTGCCACTACGCCACCAGGGAATGAAAATTATTTTTTAAAATTTCATTATATAGCAGCTGCTTGCTATTTCTGAATTCCTCTCTCCTTCCTTTTTTTTTTTTTTTTTTTTTTTACTTTTTATTATGGACATTTCCAAACCAAAAGTAGGGTAGTATGGTGAACCACCATGTACCTACCCATCACCCAGCTTCAGTCATTATCAACATAAATAAGGCCAGTCTGTCTTATACTTCCTACCTCTCCCCCACGTTCTCTCTGCCCCTCCAAAGAATTAAATTAAAATAAGTCCCAGGCATCAATCATATCATTTCATCCATAAATGCTTCAACATATAACTCAAGATAACATTATAACACATAAAAAAGTTTATAGTTCCTTCATAAATATCCAGCACATACCAATTATATACAGTCCATAATACTTGCTAATAAACACATATGTTGCTGGTTCTTGTATTTATATACCATACTTTTTATTGTTATTTTAGAGTGTACTCTTTCTACTTATTAAAATGTTTTGATATACTATAAACAGTATGCCATGTCGCACCAGCAGCAGCCTCACATCTCACGTTTTACCACGCCAGTTGGTGGCATCATTTCCTCTCGCACATGATTTCATCTTGTTTTGTTTTGTGCAGTGACCTGCTTGTAGTGCAGGAACAGTAGGCCATACCATACAGCCTAGGTGCGCAGTAGGCTACGCAGTCTTCTAGTAGGCTACCATTCTTCTAGTTGCTTAGGACCAACTCTGGTGTCAACACTTCTTTTCCTTACATCCTCCATCAGATCCATAGGCAAATCCTATCAGTTTGTGTGCATGCACCATGATCGCACAATGAAATCGCCTGCCAAAGCAATTCTCAGGACATACCCCATCACATAACTACTTACTTTACCCCATTCTCTCCTGAACTCACTCCAAGTTTTTGCCCCAATCACCCAACCAAAACATCTTTCATTAAGGTCGCTGATGCCCTCCATGTTGCTAATTACATTAGTCCTAATCTTACTTGCTATGTCAGCAGCATCTGACAATGTGTTACTCCTTTGTCCTTGAAACATTTTCTTCACTTAGCTTCTGGGAATCCGCTTTCTTCTGGTTGTCCTTACCATGCTGTGCTGCTCCATTCCCACCCTTTTTTCTGGTTCCTCCTTTTCTCGCTAACCTCTACATGTTGAAGTGGGTCAGGGTGCAATCATAGAACCCCTTTTTTTAGTCTACATTCACAGCTTAGATAGTGTTTTAAAGTCCTGACAGTGACCTAAAGACCCTGTATAATTTGTCCAATTTGCTTGTCACCTCATGATCCAAATTCCATCTAAATATCACCAAATTTCTCCTCTACAGCCCATACATTTTTTTCTGAACTGCAAACTCGTATCCACCCAGACTTGGTATCTCTACCTAGGTGTCCAAGAGGCATCTTAAAGCTAACATGTCCAAAGTTGAATTTCTGGTTCCTGCCCCTCCCCACCCATCTTGATAAATGGCTCCATTCTTCCATTCTGCTTAGAACCAACTCTGATGTCAACACTTCTTTTCCTTACCATCCTCCATCAGATCCATAGGCAAATCCTATCAGTTCTGTAACTTACAATATACTCACAATCCAACCATATGTCACCAGAGACACCATCTTGTTGCCACCCTAGAATAAGCCCCCATCATGTCATCTGATTACTGAAGTAGTCTCCTAACTGGCCCGTCTCCCTCTACTGTTTGCCTGCATAGTCTGTGCTCAGTGCAGCGGTCAGAGCAATCCTGTTAAAACGTTAGGTCAGATCCTGTCCATCTCTGTGGAAGACTTTCCACCAGCTCCTTGTCTCATTCCAAGTCCTTCAAATGATCAATGAGGCTGTAGACTAAGTGGCCCAACCTCTTTACTCTCTTTGCCTCTCTGGCCTCATTTCTTCTCACTCTCCTCCCTCTAGTCCAGCCTCCTGCCCCAGGTATCCTTCGGGTCTGTGTTCAAATGCAGGGCTCCCCACATACCCTATTTATATAAAAAAGAAACCACACCCACTCATTTTTGCTACAGTGCTTACTATTATTGGACTGTGTATACTTACTGGTTTATCGTTGCCTTATCCCAGAGAATGTGAGCTCCACCAGAACAGGGTTTCCTTTTATTCCCTTTCATGTGCCCAGAATTGTGCCTGACCTGCAGGTAACTGAATTAATTGTTCTGTTACTGCTTTTTTCATTATAGAGCTCTTGTTTTACTGAAATGGGATCCTATCAGATTTCATCTTTTGTGTGCATTGTTGCAACTCGAGTATCTCTTCACTGAAAAGCTTCTGACATTGTTCTACCAGGACATCTTCTCTATGTGAAGAGAGTTATTATTAGTCCTCCAATCTCTAGGTTAACTCAAATCAATCTTATAGGATCTAATTTTCACTATCTCATCGTGTTTTGTGTTTTTTTTTTCACAGCCATTATATTTTGGATTCTTTGCATTAAACTCCATAGTCTTTTAAAAGTGTCGTAACTAAAAATCGGTCACAATCTGTTAAATGTCTGACTAAAGCTGAGATGGTGACACTTTCCTGCACAGATATCATTGATCATGCTTTTTTTTTTTTTTTTTTTTGGTTGGTTCACCTGAGTGGGGATCGAACCCAGGCTGCAGTGGTGAGGGTGCGGAAGCCGAGCCACTACACCACCAGGGAACCCCTAGGTTGTGCTTTCCCGGAACAGTGATGATGGTATTTATTGTTCTAACTCCCTTTGTTTGGGTTGAATATCTTTATTAACTTATGCATTTAGAATACAAACTTAAAATTATCACTGATGTTCAATTTATCTTTGGAGCTGCATTACCCTAATTAACCGAAAGCATGTCTTTGTTAACAAACTTTTACATGTAATGTAATACTCTTATTTTGATCTGATTTTTAGCATTTGTGCTCTTTTCTGTTTTGTACATTATTAATATAGCTACACACACTTTCTTTTATTATTATTGCCTTATATATTTTACTCTTCTCCCTTTATTTTTATCTTTGGTCAGTTTGGTGTATCTCTAGTTACATTGGGTAGCTGTTGTTTGGTTTTTAGTTTTTTTTTTTTTAAGTGTAATTCTTGTCTTGTTTTAAAAATATTTTGGTTATGTTTGAAGTTCGCACTATTTTTCTGTGCTTTCTTATTTTTCCCCCTTCCCTGTCTATAGTTATATTGACTTTTTTCCCCCTTTAGCGATGTGGAGATTTTACTTCTTACACAATTTCCAATGGTTACCAATAACTTGAACATATCTATTGAAACTTGACCAACATTCAGGTAGTATGTACAACACTCCTCTCCCCTGCCTCCAAATTGGATATTCTGTAGCCGTGCTTGGTCCTTCCCTCCTTTCCCTCTTCCATCCAAGACACCAGGTGTCTGTATGGTGGAAAGTAATCCAAAGCATTTTTAAATGTTATCTGCATTTAACAAACCAAAATGGTTTACTAGTTTTGTTTCCCATTCTTTGGGAGATTAGTTAAAATTACTGCTTTGTCAAAAGTTTTCTAGGTTTCTACAATGTGTCGGGCTCTGTACTGGGGTCAGGGATTGTGGCGATTGACACCTTTCCCACCCTAATTAAATGGAAGAGATAGAGACACTAATTAATGCGATTCGGAGGGCTAAAGGTTTAGCAATTGAGCAAAGTGCTATGGGGAATAGAGGGAGTTATCCCACCACCTTTTGGAAATGACGGCGCTGGAACCGACACATCCACAGCACTTTTAAAGGCTCCTCCATAGCTCTTCTTCGATCCCGCCAGGGACCCACTTTTTTGTGTTATTTGGACTCCACGCCCCTGCAGGTCCCTTTTATTTTGGCTGCGCCTACAACTCCCAGAACGCATCGCGGAGCATGGAGGCGGAACCAGCTGGTCGAATCGAGGTCTGTGATTGGTGAAGAGCTCTGGACCAATCGGAGGAGTTGTTGTTTGGCGGTCTAGAGAACCGGTCCGAGAGAGGAAGGTGGCAAGATGGTGTTGGAAAGCACTATGGTGTGGTGAGTAACTATCTTGGGGTCCCGTGAGGGGCGGGAGTGGGTCGGGGGCGCGTGTCGCGCGGAGGCCGCGCGGGCCTGGGCTTGGGGCGGGGGTTGGGCGAGATGCGGCCTTGGGCCGAGAAGGAAGGAGCCCCATCGACTCCCTGAGTCATCCCCGGGCCCGGGAGAGGATAGGCCCGGGGTACCCCTGTTAGCTCTCACCCCGCGGACAGTCATGGACAAGTCGACCCCTGCTGGTTCTCTGTTCCAGCGTCGTCTTTTCTAGCCCAGCCCCAGGTCTGTGTTTAACCAGAGTGCTGCTTCTCGAACTCATCGTGATAGTCCTGTGCTCTTCTCAACGTAATAGATGTTAGGAAGAAGTTGTAAATCCCTCCCCGGCCCATTCACTCGTCGCTCTTTTCTTTCCCTGAGTCACCTTCAAAGGTACCATTTACAGAGGGTTTTCAGTGTGTCAGGCATTAATTGACTATCTCGTTTAAACCTCACGTTCCTTCTGGGCAAATAGTTCTCCAGTTTACAGGTGAGGATACCGAGTCTCAGCAATTTTAAATGACTTACCCACAGTCACACAGCTAATTAAGTGGTGCAGCCGAGATTTAAACCCAGGGCTGTGTGACACAAAGGCTCTTTCAGATAGCTGTCTTTCTTCATCAGTCTCAGATTTGGGCTGAGTGTCTTTTAAGAGTTGCATTAGAAGCTGAGGACACAGAGTTGCAAGGTTTCAAGAGTTTCTTCTAAATCTGAGCATAGAAGAGTACAGAATAGTACACAAAAACACAAATCCCCAGTGGAATGGAACATGATTTTCTTTGGGTGGGGAGAGAAAGAGGATAGCATTGCCAGATAAAATATAGGATGTCCAGTTAAATTTGAATTTCAAGCAAATAATACTTTTGAATATAAAGATGGATATAAGTATGTCCCAACTATTGCACAGGGTGTACTTATACCAAAATGATACTTGATATTTATCTGAAAATCAGATTTAACTGGGAGGCTTGTACTTCTGTTTGGCTAAATCTGGTGACTTCTGGGAGAGAGCATTTAGAGTAGAAATGGGGCAGGGTTCGGAATCCAAAAACCTGTGTTTTGGTACTTAGCAGCTGCATGTTCTTGAGCATGTTATAAACTGATGTATGAAATGGGAACGATACACTCACCTTAGAGCACAGGTAGGTAAAATGTATGTGATGGTTCTTTGAAAACTGTATGGCACTGTGCATATGTTAGTTGCCATGGTACTTGAGGAGTCCTTGAGAAAGAATTTAAAAGGGGCCGAGAAAGGACTTAGACAAATGTTGGGAAGGGGAGGCCTTTCCAGTTAGAAGGAAGAGCTGAGATGTAAATGCTCACGGCATGTTTAGGGATTAGGAAATTGACTAGTGTGACTTCACTATTAGGTTGTTAGTGGTGCGTTTAACACAGTTCTTTTTTTCTGGAAAGGTAGATGGGTCCAGGTGGAAGTCCACAAATGCTAACTTGAAGGTAGTCAAACTCTGGCCTGTACCCTTCAGTAGAACTGTTGAGAAAGTTCTGGGGTCAGGGAGGCAGAACTGTATACAAAATGGCGTTTAACGATACTGACCTGGCTTGGTAGAGGAAGAAGAATTGGCCCAGAGGTATATATTGGTGGCTTACTCTAATAGCCCAGGCGCAGGATGTGGTGATGAGAACCACTCCTCTTTTCTGTGGTCCTCATCTTTGCTTTCCTCAGAATTCTCTGGCGTTTATTTAAATGGCCACTATTTTGACTGTTTTCGAGCTGCTGGCGTCAGATGCCCAGCCAGGGAAGTCCAGGCATCAGTATTCATTTTTGAAATGAAGACTTTATGGAAGAGCTAGGTAATATGGTAAGCCCTTATTTTGATATGAACTCTTGTTGGGAAAAATTACATACTGTTGAGCAAAAGTAGTCACCAGAAATACATATGTTATTCTATTCATAGAAAGTTCAGAATTAGGAAAATGGAGCTGGGTTTTGGGGGTACATACGTAGGTGTTACAGCATCTCTGTTTTTTACCCTCTGGGGCTCTGATGAGGACAGAGTGTGAGAAGCACTGTCTGCTCCCGCTGTCAGCCCTCCCCAGCTGCTGCTGTGTTCCTAATCCTTCCACTTAGTAGCTGTTTCATCTAGATGACCCTCAAAGCCTCCATCGTGGTTTAGATTTGGACTCACCACTGCATTTGAAGCTAGAGAGCAGTTACTTCCCTACTAGGGGAATAATCAGAAACAACAAGTCAGAGAGGGAAAAAAAATGATCAGTAGAGTTAGCCCTTGACCTCCTTTACATACATTGAATTTCCATCGTAAAAACCAGACTGTGTTTTATGCTTACTGTTAGGCACTGTGCTAAGTCCTATCCATGCATTTAATCCTCATAGCCATGCTATGGGGTAGCTACAGTAAAGCCCATTTTATAGGGACCGCCAAGAAATTAAGTAGCTTCCTCTGGATCACAGAATAAGTAGGTAGCAGAGTGGGGACTTGAACCTGTGCCTGAACACTGCCCTTCACTCCCTTTTCTGCTTGCCTTCCAGTAGCTTCTTAATTACTGCCCTTTATCATTTTTGGTTTGTATTTGTTGGCAGGCAGTGGATACTAAAGAACATTGCTGCCCAAGCCCAGATTTTGATTGCCAGTATAAACGAGTATCTTACCTAGGATACAGCTTCCTTCCGTCAGCACAGATGGACTTGCTGTCTGTTAGGGTTCTGAGGGACCTCAGGTCATCAGGAATCGATCCTGTTCAGGGGCTTGTGTAACTGCTTCCCTTACCTGCCGCCTTTTGGTTCTCTGGGAAGTTAGAGGTTGTATTTCATACGATCTGGATTCTTGCAGATTGTGGAAAGTTGCAAGGAAAGAAGAGGTCAGACTCCGAAACCATGAAACCTCATTTTTGCAGTTCAGTCCGGCTGCCAGAGCTATTAACCTGTGACCAGATGATCACATTGTGCTTTCCTGCACTCGGTCCTGCGAGTGTGTTATTTTAGAAATATTTTAATTTTAAATTATTTATTTATTTTTGCGGGGGGTAGCTCCCTGGCTGGGAATCGAACCCAGGTCACGGCACTGAGAGCACGGAAGCCTAGCCACTACACCACCAGGGAACCCCTAGAAATATCTTTAAATCTCCCCTCATTGTCTCCCTTTGGAACACTCCATTGTAGTGGTGGACTGAGAATACCTGACAATGCTTAATTACACTTAAATTCGCCTTATGAAAAGGTGGTTGAGGTACATCAGTAGTAGATTGCCGCTTTGGTGCTTATCAGATCCCTTGTGGAATGATTGAAATTTGTTTTCCTCCTTTGGTCATTTTGACCCATGAAATCTGAGGTAAGCCTTAGCCTTGGTCATTTGTATATTTAAAAAAGACGTTGCGGGTGATTTTGAGTTCCACAGAGACTTAGGAACCACTGTTAGACCCACAACACCCCTCCCAGGAGAGGTGTGGAAGGCGGTGGGGTCCCTGGAGCTGGAAAGGATGCCTCCCACCCGACACAGGTGTTCTCTGTCCTTGACTCCTCATGTGACAGCGTGGACAACAGTGAGTATATGCGGAACGGGGACTTCCTACCTACACGGCTGCAGGCCCAGCAGGATGCCGTCAACATAGTGTGTCACTCCAAGACCCGCAGCAACCCTGAGAACAACGTGGGCCTCATCACACTGGCCAAGTAAGGACTGGGAAGTGGGGGTGGGGCAGGTGGGCGGGGCTTCCCACAGGTGACCTGTGAGGCTGCTTTTGCTGTTACCTTCCTAGACTGCCTCTGTCACCTTTCAGTGTAAATATAAAGAGCAGGGAGTTCCCTGATGGTGTAGTGGCTTAAGGCTTCGGCGCTGCCGCTGTGAGTGCTGTGGCCTGGGTTCGATTCCCAGTCAGGGAGCTACCCACATACCAAAAAAAAAGCAAAAACAATACAAAACAAAAAAGAGCAGTTGTTTTTAATCTTAACCTGAATTTAATGCAGTTGTGAATTTAAATCTCCGGTAAAATTTCACAGTATATTTTAAAGTCAGTGAGAAATGATTGGGGGTCAGTGCCCCAAAGCATGTATCACACATCCTGTTTCCCCCAAAGTGGCTTGCTTTAGGAATTGATAACGTTCCAATGAGAACTGAGTAACCGCACATCCCAGTATACGTGTCGTTAGGTGGAAAATGGGTCTAGAAATGGGGAGGGCGGGAGAGAGCAGAGCCACACTGAGGAGGATTCTCAGCCCTGGAGCGAGGTAACTAGGAAGAGAGGCGGACTCCTTAGAGAACCAGGCACTCTGTAGGGTCTGTGCCTCCCGGCTGCTCATCGCTACATGTTCCCCCCCCCCCCATTTTTATTGAGCTATAATTGGCACATAACGTTGTGTAAGGAGGTGTAGCACGTGATGTTTTGTTGTGTGTATGTACAGTTGACTCTTGAATACCACGGGTTTGAACTGCGCAGGTCCACTTGTATGCAGATTTTTTTTCAGTAAATACATAGTCGCCCTCTGTATTTCTGGATTTCGCATCCACGGACTCAATCAGTCATGGATGAGAGCCGTATTTTCTATCTGTGTTGGGAATCCCGGATGCAGAGGGCCGACTGTGTGCATTTTTCTGGGCCATTTTATATAAGAGACTTGAACATCCGCAGGTTTTGGTATGTGCGGGGGATGGGGGAGTCTTTCTTGGAACTAATGCCCCACAGATCCTAAGGGACTATAATTAAGGTTTTGGGGAGTCAAAATTTATACACAGACTTTGGACTGCACTGGGGGTCAGCACCCCTAATCCCTGCTTGTTCAAAGGTCAAGTGTGTTGGGAAATGATTACCATGGTAAGTTTAGTTAACATCCACATCTCACTTACTATTTGTTTTTCCTTGTGATGAGAGGAATTTTAAGATCTCTCTGAACATTAGATGTTTGGTTAAGAAAAGGAGAGAGAACAGTTATTATCCAAGTAAAGAAAAGATGAGTAAGCAGAGTTTGGAGGCACCTGTCCTGATCTGAAATCTTTGAAATGCTCCCATGTCCCAGTGACTGTGAAGTACTGACCACACTCACCCCTGACACTGGCCGCATCCTGTCCAAGCTGCACACTGTCCAGCCCAAGGGCAAGATCACCTTCTGCACTGGCATCCGTGTGGCCCATGTGAGTCCTCCGGGATCCCTCTGGTTGTCCCCCTGGCCCTGAGGCTCTGCTGTCCATTTTCCCACGGAGAATGGAGTGGAAAGGATATGGTGGGGTAACACCCAGAATCGGTGACAATTGTAAAGTGAACGGGGGTTCCCTTCCCTGTCTGCAGAGAGGCAGAAGAGAAGGGTGGGGCTGAGGTTCAGACTGGTGTGAGCCTGGCGGTAGACTTGAGATGCGTGGGGACCATAAACAAGGAAGAGCAGGGAGACAGCGGACCGCTCAGGTCCCTGGCTGACCTGGCACATGTGCTCCTCTACAAGCTGGCGCTGAAGCACCGGCAGGGCAAGAATCACAAGATGCGCATCATTGCCTTTGTGGGGAGCCCTGTGGAGGACAACGAGAAGGACGTGAGTCTGGGACAGCTGCTTACGTGTGGGAACAGGGTCTGTGGGCCCTTAGGAGAGCCTGGCGGAGGCATTGGGGTCAGGACTTTGGGGAAAGGTGGATCTGCAGAACTCAGGGCTGCTGTGGGGTGCACTTCCCTCCATGCTGTGGAGCAGGCCTCATTTCTGTCCCCTTCTTCCCAGCTGGTGAAACTGGCTAAACGCCTCAAGAAGGAGAAAGTAAATGTTGACATTATCAATTTTGGGGAAGAGGTGAGTGGGGACTGGTTTGGGAGGCAGAGACTCAATTCGGTTGCAGGCAGAGGCACTCCTTACCCAGAGGACTGTGGGCGAGAGGCTGCGGACGAGGATGGGTGGCAGGGAATGGGGTGGGCAGGGAGGAGAGCCCCCTGTGCCTTCCGTCCCCCAGGAGGTGAACACAGAGAAGCTGACCGCCTTTGTGAACACACTGAATGGCAAAGACGGGACCGGCTCTCATCTGGTGACGGTGCCGCCGGGGCCCAGCCTGGCGGATGCCCTCATCAGTTCTCCGATTCTGGCTGGGGAAGGCGGGGCCATGCTGGGGCTTGGTGCCAGTGACTTTGAATTTGGAGTGGATCCCAGTGCTGACCCTGAGCTGGCCCTGGTGAGTGAATCTTGACCTCAGGTAGAGCCTCCTTTGTCGTCTACTGCCACACCCACACGCCCCATAGCTTCTGGAGGGCTAGGCAGTCCCACCCTCATTCATCTTCCCAGATTCCCCTGTGGTCCCTCTGCCCAGAATTCTGTCTGGTCTCTGGGGCACCAGCGTCAGATTCTCTTGTTCATTCCTCCTGATTAAATCCCAGGTCTTCAAGTCCCTCCTTTTGTCCTGTATCACCTCTCTAGCTTCTGCCCCGGTGCTCCTTTCCCACCCTCAGTGACTTCCCACAGCTGAGGGTGGGAGCACACTGACCTCGCCTGCCCTGCCGTGCCCATGGGTCAGGGGGGAGCACGGTGCCTGCCCTGCTGTGCCCGTGGGTCAGCGGGGAGCACAGTGCCTGCCCTGCCGTGCCCATGGGTCAGGGGGGAGCACACTGACCTTGCCTGCCCTGCCTTGCCCGTGGGTCACGGGGGAGCACAGTGCCTGCCCTGCCGTGCCCATGGGTCAGGGGGGAGCATGGTGCCTGCCTTGCTGTGCCTATGGGTCAGAGGGGAGCACACTGACCTCATCTGCCCTGCCGTGCCCGTGGGTCAGGGGGGAGCACACTGACCTCGCCTGCCCTGCCGTGCCCATGGGTCAGGTGGGAGCATGGTGCCTGCCCTGCCGTGCCCATGGGTCAGGTGGGAGCATGCTGACCATGCCCCGTTCTTCCCAGGCCCTGCGCGTGTCCATGGAGGAACAGCGGCAGCGGCAGGAAGAGGAGGCGCGGCGGGCAGCTGCAGCCTCTGCCGCCGAGGCCGGCATCGCTGCGACTGGGACTGAAGGTGAACGAGGTGGAGTCCTGGGACCTTGGGGCAGCCGCTCAGTGGGAGCTGGCGTGGACATCGGGGTGGACGTGGGGTCTTTGTAGAGTATGGCACCAGGCCTGACCTGCCACCGTCTTCCGTCCCAGACTCAGATGACGCCCTGCTGAAGATGACCATCAGCCAGCAGGAGTTTGGCCGCCCCGGGCTCCCTGACCTGAGCAGCATGACTGAGGAGGAGCAGATTGCTTATGCCATGCAGATGTCCCTGCAGGGCGCTGGTGAGTCGCCTGGTGGCCAAGCCGGGCACGTGGGCTGGGCGGCACAGGGACTGAGCAGACTGACCTCCCCTCCTCAGAGTTTGGCCAGGCAGAGTCGGCGGACATCGATGCCAGTTCAGCCATGGACACGTCTGAGCCGGCCAAGGTGAGGGCCCGTGCGACTCCCTGCCCCCCACCCCACCCCCGTGCTCAGATCTTCGCCCGTGGGCCTGGGACCGTCCCTCCCCCAGGCTCAGAGACGCGCTCTGAGGAGCAGAAGGAAGCCAACACCCCAACATGTATCCCTCGTTGTAAGCCTTGCAAAGGCAGCTGGGAGGCGTGTCCCGGAGTTCTGCGACTGTCCTTCCTTGCTGGTTGGGAGCCACCTGGACAATTCTGTAGGATATCGTGCTCCCAGGAGAGTGACTAGAGGGTGTGGGAGAAGGAAAAAGGATACGTGGGTGTCTGGCCGCAGGAACCCGGACATGGTGGCTTCTGCGCCCTCTGAGCGTAGGAGGCGGCGCTCTCAGCCTTCTCCGATTGGCCGGCCATGGCTGCTGCGTTCCGACGGCGTGCAGGCCGCAGGTGTTTGTCTGCGTCCTCCTGCCTGCCCACCCCTCCCCACCAGTCCCCAGCGGCCTTGCGCCCAGCCCCACCGCACTGTCGGGTGGAGAAGGGCCCGGGCAGCTGCATGCTCAGGGCTCACCCCCACCCCTGCCCGGAGCTGACATGGCCCTTTTACAGGAGGAGGATGATTATGATGTGATGCAGGACCCCGAGTTCCTTCAAAGTGTCCTGGAGAACCTTCCAGGCGTGGACCCCAACAATGAGGCCATTCGAAATGCCATGGGCTCCCTGGCCTCCCAGGCCACCAAGGACAGCAAGAAGGACAAGAAGGAGGAGGAGAAGAAGTAGACTGGAGGGGAAGGATGGCCGCCACCTCGGGCGGGCGGGACAAAGTGCAGGAGGTGTCTGTAACCGTAGAACCTAAATAAAGCTAGGCAACTTTTCCTTTTTTTGCTGTTTTGCTTCACATAGTGGCAGCTTTGGGTGTGACACAGCAGGACGTGGCCTGACCAAGGGCATCCCTGTAGTTCTCCGAGTGTCCCATGCGCGCCTGCTCTCCAAGTCCTGACGTGCTTCCCTCCCTGTCTCTGTCACGACAGTCCCTCCTCACAAGTCTCCACCCGGGCGCTGTGTGACCTCTGTGTGACCTCCCCTTCAGGCGGAGCTTTGCTGAGAGTCACTGTGTTATGCACGAGGTGGAAAACGGCGCTGGCCTTCTGGGCCTCGGAGTGCATCCAGGGCCGGTCCGCGACGGAGTGGTTGCTCGTGCCTGCCGCGCGCCCACCACGCGCCCAGAGGCCTGAGCCAGCACTTGGAGACCGGGCGCGCCCCTCCCTGTGACCTCTGGGAAGGCTGCTGGAGGCGGCGCCCTCCCGTGGCGTGGTGTGGTGTGGTGTGGCGTGGCGTGGCGGGGAGCTCATCTGCCGACAAGGAAGAGGCGGGACACTTGGGTCCGTGGAACTGTCTGTGCTGACGGCTCTGAGGCGCTGGAGGGACTGGGTGGCCGGAGGCGGGTGCAGGCGCAGGCTGGCAGCAGCACCGAACACCAGGGGCCCTCGAGGCCTGACTCACAGGCTGCGGTCTGAGGCACCACAGTTAGGGGCCACCAAGTAAAACGCAGAGCTCACAGTCCCCGCTCGATTGCATTTAAAGAGGTGAGTAATGCTTGACACGGCGTCCTTAACGACACAAACCATGAAGCGGAAAAACGATGAAGAGCTAGGGCTTTCCTTGCCGTGTCCCCGCGCCTCTGTGGGCCCGCCTCTGCACTTGAGGGGCTCCTGTCCCCAGTGTCTGCGTTTTGTTCCCTTCACGGCTTCCTCGTACTCGAATACGCGTGGCTTCCCAACAGGAATGTGTTTCATTTGGCCTGTTTTTGAGCTTTACAAAAAAAAGTTTTATACTGTGAGACCACTGAG
This sequence comes from Lyroderma lyra, assembly GCA_004026885.1. Lineage (NCBI taxonomy): Eukaryota > Metazoa > Chordata > Mammalia > Chiroptera > Megadermatidae > Lyroderma > Lyroderma lyra. The sequence continues at coordinate 8,344 of PVJL010006008.1, read as the reverse complement.
ATCGGCTTTTCTAAACAAATGTGTTTCTGAGGGTCATGGAGGTGACACGTAGCTGCGGTCATTGTCCGCGGTTTACGGGGTTACGTTCTGTGAGTGACCATCTATGTGTTCTGTCCGTGGGCATTGGCGTGGCTGCCAGCTGCCGTTCTGGTGGCAGCAGGGTGACTGGAGTTTTTCTGTTTCCATTTCTTTTTTACATCGCTCTTGCTACCCCTGTGCACGAGTTCTTCAGGCTACTTGGCAGGAGACCACACCCCTCGTCTTCCAGCGTGTGTGTGCGCGCGCCTGTGGTATGAGGGTCCCTGTCATTACAGCCTCCGGCGCTTCGTGTAGTTAGGGCTGCTCTCGGCTCGTCTGGTGAGGATGAGGCGCTAACTCAGTGTGGTCGATCGAGGTCTGTATTTCGCTACTGATGGCATGGGTCAACTTGTCATGTTTTTTCGGGGGGTAGTGGGTAATTCCCTGGCTGGGAATCAAACTCAGGCCACGGCGTTGAGAGCGCTGAAGCCTAGCCACTACTCCACCAGGGAACCCTCTGTCATGTATTTTTAAATAGGTTTTTCTAGTTCCATTTTTTTGGTGAAATATCTTTATGTCTTTTGTCCATTTTTCTGTGGGGTTCTCTCTTTATCAATGTTCTGTAGTTCTTTGTGATACCTGTCACGATTGCTTATGGATTTTGCAGATACGTTCTCCCTGTTCATGACTGGTCCCTTCACTTTTAAAAAGGTGTCCTTTGTGAACAAAACTCTTAATGTCAAACTTCTCGATATTTTCTTTCAAGGTTAGTGATCCTTGTGTCCCGCACATTCTTCCAGAGGTCAGAAAGACACGGTTTTTTCTTGAAAGTTTGTGGTTTTGTCTTTCTGTGATTGAAAAACGCAGATTTTTTCCCTTCGTGAGCAGGAGATTCCGGTGACCCTCTCCATGGGTTTGATTAACTTGCTGGAGCGGCTGGTAGAACTCAGGGAAACACGTTTACCAGCTCATTAAAGGAGGTGATGAAGGATGCAGTAAACATCCAGATGAAGAGATACGTGGGGCGCGGTGTGAGGACCGGCACGGAGCGTCCGTGCCCTCGGGCTCCATTTGCCCAGCACCTCCACATGTTCACCAACCTGCAAGTCCTCTGAACCCCTGAAGATCGGGATGTTAGGGAGGCCCCTCCCATGGGCATGATGGATCACCAGCTGTGTCTCCAGCCCCTCTCCCCTCTCTGGAAAGGGGGTGGGAGGAGCTGAAAATTCCAAGCTAATCATCGCTTGGTCTTTCTGGTGACCAGCCCCCACTCAAGAACCACCCAGAATCCCCTCAGTAGAACAAAAGATGCTCTTGGTGCTCTTATCACTTATGAAATTAAAAGGGTTTTAGGAACTTGGTGCCAAGACCTGGGGGCGGAGACCAATACATCTATTTTCTACTATTTCACACTTCGACGTAGAAATTCCTTATTCCGTCTGGAATTGATTTTTCCGTACACTAAGGTAGGGATTCAATTTCAACTTTCCAATGTGGAAAACCATTTGGTAAAGCAGTGTTTACCGAGAAATCCCTTCTTTCCCCAGTGAGATCACTGCCTCGTCTGCCTGAGGTCTGTGGATTTCATTTCTAGGATCCCAAAGTCAGACCTTAAAGCCAGAATGCAAACAAGGTCCCACAGAATGAAGCTGGAGACCTACTTTGTGCTCGTATCATACTGTATGAGTTCCATTTCTGAATGATGAACTTACAGATACTTATGTCTAAATTTTTTAGGAGAGTAGTATTTTTTTTTAATCAAATAGTACTTGAAAGAGACAGCCCGTCGTTTGGGCTGGGGAATCTTTCATGGGTGTTGGTTATGAGGGCGGTTGTCACTTTGGCTTTCCTGGGCCCGGGCATGCTTCCGCAAGCAAACGCATGTTCTGGCAGAGCCTGCCCATCATGTAATGACAGGCCTTGTGTCCCAGTCTCCTGGTCTCTGCATGCCAACTGGGTGACTTCAGTGTTCATGAGGATGACTCAGCCGGTGCCTCGGCCTCTCCAATTCAGAGAGCAGGGTCACAGTTCATCCTGTCACACTCAGCTGCACCCTGGATCACGACCACCTTAAGAAACGCTCCCTGCTGAAGTCAAGTGCTCACTCAGCCCACAGACCCACGTGTTCTCGGGACTCCCACGTTGATAGTTCCTGCACACTCTGCAATAGTATTGTGAGGAAACGTGTGCATGGTCACGTGTCACCTAGCAACGTTTCTGTCACGACGGACCCTGTATATGAGTACACTGGTGGTCCCAGTAGGTTATAATGGAGCTGAAAAATCCCTATTGCCTAGTGACATTGTAGCCTTTGTGACACTGTAATGCAATGAATTACTTACGTGTTTGTGGTGACGCCGGTTAAACACACCTGCTGCGCTACCAGGCGTATAAAAGTACAATTATGTACATTCGTGTAATTATGTACATTCAATAATACTTGATGATGATAAACGACTGTATGACTGACTTATGCATTTACTATACTTTTTATTGTCATTTTAGAGTGAACTCTTTCTACTTATAAAACAAAAGTTTGCTGTAAAACAGTGTGCCACGCCGCGCCAGCAGTAGCCTCACCTCTCGTGCTTACCATCATTTTCTCTTGTGCCTGATTTCATCTCGGTTGTTTTGTACAGTAGCGTACTATACAGTGTGTAGCCCATACCGTATAGTCCAGGTGTGTGGTAGGCTATACCATCTAGGTGTGTGTGCATGTACTCTGTGACACAATGGCCTAATGACACATTTATTTCTCAGAACTGGGCTCTTTGGGCAATTCCACATTAGGAATTTGATTAATCAGAGACATGGTAAAGACTTATGTACAAGGGTGTCAAAAAAAATTGGAAACAACCTAATGTCAATTATGTTACATTAATATGGAGTAAAACTCAACAAATTTACTTTGGAAGAACATTTAATGACATTAGATCTATGATCCTAGTATTAGCAAATGCTTACATACCATAATGTGCCAGGGACTGTTCTAAATGCTTTCCATGTTTTACATCATCGCGTTTTCATAGCAAACCTCTGAGGTAGCCGGAGCATTAGTAATCCTATTTCGTAACCAAGGAAACAAACCCAGAAATGCCAGGTAACTTAGTCTGCAATGATGGTTCTGATGGTGTGATCCGTAAGCCCCGGGGTGGGAGTCCCCAAGACCCTTTCAGGGTGGGTTGTGAGGTAAAAAATATTCTTATAATAATACTGTGATGTGATGTGCCTTTTGTTGTCACTTGCACTGACACAAAAGTGGTGGGGGTGGGAGTGTTGGTGCCTTAGCACAAATCCAAGGCAGTAGCACCACACTGTGCTGGTAGCCATTGTGTTCTTGACCCCCACATACACATGGTTTAAAAAACAAACAAACACTGGCCTCGATGAAGCCATAAAACATTAACTGCATTACATCTCAGCCCTCGAGTGCACATCCGAGTGCACATCCTTAAAATGTTCTGAGCTAAAGTGGGAGGTCCCCACGGAGTGCTTCAGCTGCAGACTGGAGCACAGGGAGTATCCCAAGGGAAAATGCTCTAGCAATTGTTTGCGTTGTGAGATGAACTAGCCAGTACCTTTTTGTTAACAGTTCCCTGAAGTAATTAGTAGGCTTCCAGTCCGTGCTTGAGGGTGAGTTACTGGGGCCAAAGATCTTACATACCCTATGTTAAGCCTAAAAACACTCTGATTTTGTGTATTGGTTTTTGTGCTCTGACCACCCCCATCCCGAACACTTGAAGAGGAAGGTAACACTGTTAAACAACCTGATTTTTGCTGGGAGTCTTCCACCTTTGTTAGGCACAAAACTCTTACTAACAGGAAGGTGCTTTACAAAGATTTGGAGCCACAGTGTAATCTCCTGGCGGGATGACTACTTAGCAGCTACCATTCTGAACTGCTCCCTTTTGGGGGCATAGAGAAGCAGCTGGCTTTTCAGTCCAGAAGCTTTCACATACTGAGAATTTCAGGCAAGTTTTATAGTCCTGATTTTGTGTGTATGTGTTGGCGGGGGCGGGGGTTGTGTTTTCCTTAGCAGAGTATTTTTTTTCCATTTTTTTATTTTTATAGACTGGCTTCTGGGGAGCTAGAAATGTACACACACACACACACACACACACACACACACACACAACAGTACCATCTGATTACATCACCCACCACCTCTCCTGTTGCCACCGTCTACTGCCCCAACTCTGTCACTATCTCCTACTGTACCCCACCATAATTCTTGATTTCAGTATCTTTGTGAAAGAGCCTTCCAACCCTCTGGGCCTCTGAGGCCCCCATCTCTCCTCATCGGTCCCTTTCTCCTGAATGCCTGTATCCTGCCTGCTCTCTCCTCAAACCTCACTCTTAGGGATGATCTTGTTTCTTACCCTGTGACAACAGAAGCAGCGACTGGACAGAGATCGTCCACTGTTCCCTCTTACATCCGTGGCCATTCACTGCCCCCTCACCTCTGTTACTGGGAACTACCCCTGTCCTGCCCTTAGGGAACCAGACCCCACCCCTCACCACTGTAAGCATCTGGCTCCAGGAATGTTTCTCTACTTCTTTGTTGCAACATCAATTTCTTTCTTTCTACAGAACCATTTCCCTCTTGTGAGTATGAATACACTGCAATTTCTTCATCCTGAGCTATTCCTTTCCTGGCTCCTCTTTCCCCTCCAGTCAGTACTCCTCCTCTCCTTCCCTCCTCTGAAAGTATCGTCTCTGGTCACTGTCTCCTTCTTGGCACCCCCACATTCTTTTGATCATATTGCAAGTTTTGGTCACCGCCAATCCACCAAATCTGCCCTTGCCACGTTCACCCCTGACTTCCATTTCACTTAATCCATTGGTCAGCTCCCAGCCTTCCTCTTATTCTATCCTTTAGTGGCATCTGACAGTGTATCATTCTCTCTTCCTCCTCTGGGACACACTCTGCCTTCAAGGATACGGCTCTGCTCTCCTGGTTCCTGGCTTCTTGTCCCTATTCTTTCCCAGCCTCCTTTGCTGACTCCTCTCACCTCCCTGACTGTGCAGTCTTGGAGTTCCCCATGGTGCTCAGTCCCTGGACTTTTCCTCCTCTCTATCCTTATGTATTCCTGTGGCGATCCCATCCATTCTCACCTGGGTTTTACATACCACCTGTAAGCCGATGACACCCAAGTTTACATCTCCACGTAGAAGTGGAACGTGACTGAACGTGACTGAAACTGACCTTACCTGGAATGACAGCATCCTTCTTCTACTTCCTTAGGCCCCCAGCCTTTGGGTTTCTTTCAATTTTTTTCTTCCTCATACCCCACAGCCAACCCTTTTAAAAGGTAAGTCAGGCCACCATACTATTTGTCCCCTTCCCATCCCACTCTGAGAAAAGTCCTCTCTACAGTCCCTGAGGTATTTCATGAGCCGACCCGCTCCTCCTCCCACCCCCTTGCCTCTCTGGACAATGCTCCCACATCAAGACCTTCTATTTGTTCTCTCTTCTGAGAATGTTCTCATTCCAGATAGTTGTGTGGCTCACTCACCAGCTTTCATCCTTTACTTAAAATGATGCCTCTGACTCAGAAAGGCTGTCCCTGTCCACCCTATCTAAAATGGCAACCCATTGCCTGTTCTCCTTCCCTGCTTTCTGTTTTCATATTAAAAATAAAATGAGTAGACTTTATTTCTTAGAGCTGTTGTAGGTTTACAGGAAAAGTGAGCAGAAATGACAAAGAATTCTCATTACTCCCCCCTATGATTAACATCTTATTAGTGTGGCACATTTGTTACAATTAATGGACCAATATTCATACATTATTATTAACTAAAGTCCATAGTTCACATTAGGGCTTTTGACAAATGTACAAGATCATGTGTCCACTATTATAGTATCATCTGGATTAGTTTCACTGCCCCCCAAAATCCCCTGTGTTCTGCCTCTTCAACCTGCCCTCCCTTCCTCCATCTGAACCCATGGCAACCGCTAATCTTTTTACTGTCTCCATACTCACGCCTTTTCCAGAATGTCATGTGCTGGGTATGTAATGTAGCTCTTTCAGACTTCTTGACAATGTGCATTTACAATGCCTGCATGTCTCTTTTTTTTTTTTTTTTTTTTTTTTTTTTTTTTTTTTTTTTTTTTTGTATGTGGGTAGTTCCCTGGCCGGGAATCAAACCCAGGCCGCAGCGCTGACAGCGCCAGCGCCAAAGTCTTAAGCCACTACACCATCAGGGAACTCCCCATGTCTCTTTTTTTTTAAATTTATTTTTATTATTATTATTTTTTATGTGGGTAGTTCCCTGGCTGGGAATCGAACCCAGGCCGCAGCGTTGACAGCATTGAAGCCTAGACACTACACTAGGGAACTCCTCCTGCAAGTCTTTTCATGGCTTGATAGTCCTGCTTTATTCTCCCCCCGCCCCCCCAGCAATGAACATTTCTAACACATTCCCATATATTTTACTTACGTATCGTATTTATCGTCTTTTATGAAACATACAGGAATGTGTGCTTCATAAACACAGGGATTCTTGCTTTGTTCACTACTATATCCCAAGTGCCTACAATAGTGTTTTCTTTTTACTCAGTTGGTGCTCAAGAAATATTGGCTGAATTCTTTCTTTTTTCTTTTTCTTTTTTTTTTTTTTTTGCGGGGGTGGTTCCCTGGCTGGGAATTGAACCCGGTCATGCCCTTGACAGCACCGAAGCCTAGCCACTACACCACCCACCCACCCACCCCTGTTTGCATTATTCCTTAAATGAATGAATACTGCATGTAACTGAAGAACCAATTTCTATCCAGAACCTCCCTGGCAAGGGAATCTGTGAAACATAGTGTTTAGCTTTCTTAGAATTTCAACTCCACTGACTTTGACCTTGGGTAAGACACCTAACTTAACCTGTTTCTGCCGCAGTTTTACTGCTGCAGTTACCGCAGTAAAATGGAGATAATAACATAATACCTCCCTCACAGGGTTGTAGTAAGAATTAAATGAGTTTATATACATAAAGTTCTTATAACAGGTCCTACACGTGTACATGAGTTGTAATCACTATTCTGTACAGGAAGACTTAGAGGAGGTGGGAATAGAGTGCCAGTTAGTTGCTCAGAGATGCAAGAGCACCGTGAGTTGCAGACTGCAGGCGACCTCGAGAAATGACGTGAAGTACTAATTCCATTTGCCCATTACTTTACAAATACTTTCACATTCTAAACGCTTTTAATTCTCACACAAAAAAAGATCATGTCGGGTGGATATTATAACCCCCATTTTACCCATGAGAAAACCGGTTCAGGGAGGTTAGGAAACTTGCCCGTTGGAACCATATGGTAAGTGGTGGCCCCAAGATTCCCATCCAGAAGCTCTGATTCACACGTCAAAACAGTCGCTATTACCTACGCAGACGCAGCGCTCGCGGGAGAGTCCTGGATCCCAGGGGTCCAGAGACTCTTGGGCAGGATAACAGAACGACTTTTAACAACCACGCCCCACTTGTGAGAGGTTGCCTGCGCGGCAGGTTCCGGAAGCTCACCGACCGACTACAGTGTACGCAAGGTCGCACACTGGGCTTCCAGGTGTATTCTCCAAGTGCACGCGGTTTAGAGAATCAAGACAACTCTGTTTCCGAGTATCCCTCCCCTTCCCCGCCTCTAGGGGGCGGGGCAACAAAGCGCGGGAAAATCGGCCTGAATTCCAACCCCACTCGGTGCTGGCGACAGGGAAAAGGAGAGCTCTTAAATGGGAAGTGGATATGTGTGTGTGTGTGTGTGTGTGTGTGTGTGTGTGCGCGCGCGCGCGCGTGTTATCCCCACCCACTTCCTCGTGTTTAAGGAGCCTATCGACATGCCGCTTTAAGTCCCTTTGGAAATGGCCCAGGCCACGCCAGCACGCTAACGTCACCTCTCTCCCACTTCCGGTCTGCAAGCCCGTCCCAGGCTTCAGGTGCAGGTTCCTCCCACACTCCAAAACCCGCCCCTCTGCAAGCCCTCCTGCAAAGGGAGGAGCTAGGATGACGCCATTGCCCAGGAGCTGGCCCGCGCGAAGACCTCATCCATCTTACATAGCAATTTAGACAGTAGGAAAACCGCGAGGGAATGGTCAACCAGATGACGTAATGTTTTGGATGACGTCCCATTTTATGACTTCTGCAAGGCATGACTGGCATTGGGGTTTATCCTGAGAAAGCGTAAACGGATCTACACATCCGGGATCCATTCAGGGTCGAAGAGGTTCCCTTCAAAGTATTCATCAAATAGAAGCTGAGAGTTCCTTAAATTTGCATAAGTGAACTGCAGGCTCCAAGGCTCGCCGCCAATAGGGAGTGAGGGAGCAGAAACGCACCTGGGATAGT
>PVJL010006007.1:0-98679 GCA_004026885.1 Lyroderma lyra | reverse complement strand
GCCCCGCCACCTCCGGGGGAATAAAAGCCGCAGGATCGCCGGCTCCGGGCGAGCAGCCTGATAGAGCCAAGCCGCGCAGACGAGCTTCAGCCGCCGCCGATCCTCTGCCTCCTCGCGTACTCAGTGCCCACTGGAGCCCGCCACCATCCCACCCACGACGTGCTGCACTGCGACCGCAGCCATGTGCCGGACCCTGTCCGCCTTCCCCACCACCTGCCTGGAGAGGTAAGAGGAGCTTGTCCCACCGCCTTTAGGGAGTGGGGAGGCATCCCGGCTTGGGGACCTGGGTGGGCCGGGTAATAGGATGCCAATGACTTGAGTGAAGAGGTAGGGGTCAACTTGGTGCCACCTGCTCAGATGCTTCTGTTAGCCCAGGGGCCAAGAGAAGGGAAAGCAGGGGGACCATTGCCTACTGTCATTCCCTGTCCTCTGACAAATGGCAGTCCTTCTCAGGTGACCTGCTGAAGATCACCCCATGGGCATCACCAGGCAGAACTGTCTCCCCCAGTTTCTTAAGCACTTGGCTTTCGTTCTGCAGCCCAGATCTAGGGGCCTGGCCTCCTCTGGCCTGGGAAGGCAGGGAGATGTTTTTCCAGTCTGTGAGTGAGGGAGGTGCCCACTTCCCAGAGAGCTGCTCAGTTGCCTGAAATCTTTGCTGGAGCTGGTGGCCAGGAAGGAAAAGGTAAAGATGAGGAATCAGTTTCTGCACAGTTGCAGAAATATTCACAGCAAACCTAGAGGATGCTGAACTGCCTTCTGCTAATCAGCAGGCACAAGGAGAGAGCAATGTGACTTCATGGAACTAAAAAGAGAAGCAAAGTTTAGGCCCTGGGAACAGCCATAGGTTCCCAGAAGCCCTGGAAGCTGGGTTATGGGGAGTGGGGGGGGGGGGGCACCAGCCTGACTACTTCTGAGACCCCATAAACCTCTCTGCCCTCGCTAAGCAAATGGGGAAACCTTACATGTTCATACTTTATCTTCCAGAGCCAAAGAGTTCAAGACACGGCTGGGGATCTTTCTTCACAAATCAGACCTAGGCTCTGATACCGGGAGTGTTGGCAAGTTTGAGTGGAGCAGTAAACACAGCAAAGAGGGGTAAGTCCTGCTGACTAGCCCAGATTTAGGAAAGGAGCATGAGAAGGAAAATTCAGGACAAACTAGGACATACTAGGGTAGACCGTGGTGACCCCTTCCTGGAGATTTTAGTGGGGCTTCTTGTGGGTGTGCTATGGCTGCTTGGCTCATGGGCGACTGGGTGGGTGTCCTCAGGGCCTGAATAGTCTGGTTACCAGACTCTCCCACCTGGAGTTGTCATTGCACAGGCAGCCAGGGCTAGGACAGTGTCCAGGACCACTTGAGGTTTTTAATCAATGAGTCTACTTCATTAGCATGCTCCTTTCATATTGAGCATCAACTATGCTTGGTGCTGCACTAGGTCCTGGGGTTCTGGATAGACATAATCTTTATTCAGGAAGCCCTTATTTCCTTGGGGGAAGTGTGCAAAACAACACTCTGACAGAGGAATAGAAACAATTTTGGACAGCAAAGAGACAGTCTTAGAGATATGCGAGGGCTATCCAGGAAGTGTCCAGCCATGTACTATGAAAAATAGAAGCATTCATTTATGGCTGGATTTTTTTTCAGACAGCCCTTGTGTACAGAGGACCAAAAGGTCCCCCAGCTTTGGTTTCTGGTTACTGAATTGTTTTCTAGGAAAAAACCCCACTGTGTCCCCTAAAACCCCACTGTGTCCCCTAAACCCAAGGGTTTGAAGAATCAAACTTCAGTCGTCCCCAGGCAGGTCTTCGTGTGAATTATGTAACTCCCGTCAGAGCTCTGGCTAGGATTTGTGCTGTGCGTTAGGTTGTTGATTCTCTTCTTTAAATTAAAATCTTGGCCCATTGTGTCTTTTTTAGCAGGAACTTCTCAGAAGATGTGCTGGGATGGAGAGAGTCGTTTGACTTGCTCCTGAGCAGTAAAAGTGAGTAGGACCCTGTCGTGTGTGTCTGTGGGTGGCACATGTGTGCTCGCGTGCCTGGGAGGCTACGTGAGGGACACTGGAAGCGTGGGCAGGATAGCAGCAGTAGTAGTAACAATAATAATGACCCCCCTGGTGTGCTAGCCTCTGTTCAGAATACAAAGGCAGGACCTTGTTGCAGCACACTGCATCCTAAAAATAGAGCCATTAACTACGATTGCTGTCTTTTCTTCTTTCATCCCTGCTGTCTCTCAGTCTGACGGGTCTCTCCCTCTCTCCCTGCACCCCCAGATGGAGTGGCTGCCTTTCACGCCTTCCTGAAGACGGAGTTCAGTGAGGAGAACCTGGAGTTCTGGCTGGCCTGTGAGGAGTTCAAGAAGATCCGCTCGGCCACCAAGCTGGCCTCCCGGGCTCACAGGATCTTTGAGGAGTTCATCTGCAGTGAAGCTCCAAAAGAGGTCAGAGCCCAGATATATCTCAGGGCTCCTTCCCCACTAAGAACTGGGGACATGGGAGGTCAGCAGCTGAAGGACCGAGTTTAGAAGTAGCACAGAGAGAATGGGCTTCTGCAGGTAGAGCCTAAGACAATGAGTCTTCGCGCTGCCCCTGGGTGCCTCGACCCTCATACTCCCTGGTGGGGTCCGGGGTTGGCAGGTGTTTTGGCTTCTGTCTGTGCCCACTCCTGTAGACCAAGCTCTTTTTCGAGGCTCAGAACAAGTCATCACAAGGACTTTTGTGTGACCTGCCTCAGTCCCTAGGCTGAGCAGCCTTGCAGGGGCAGGTCTATCTGTGGTCCCTGGCTTTTTCGGCCTTCCCGCAGGCCTCCACCGCCTGGTGCCTGTATTTCATACAGTACATGGCGCCACCGAGTGGGGAGATGGCGGTACTACCCGGCTTTTGTATCATTTATTTTCTGAGCCCTTTCACTTCTGCCACATTATTCCTTAAAGATTTATTGAGCACTAATTCCACGCCAGGTCCTGTTATAGTCAGTGGGGCTGGAACAGTGGACAAAACGAAGCCTCTACCCTAATGGGAGAAGATGACAGAAACCAATTAAACAAATAAACCTGCTGCTCACAGGCTAGGGGCAAACATAAAGCAGCCTACAGAGGGTCCCAGAGTCCGGGGAAGAGGAGGCGAGGTCCTTCATTCTAATTAAAGGAAGTGAGGGGTGGGCGTCTGATAAGGTGACCTACACTCAGAGACATGAAACAGCTGTGGGGAAAAGAACACTCTAACACATGACAAGGAAAGTACAAAGTCCCTGTTGTCATCGGTGAGCGGCTAGTGGGCCTGTGTGAAGTGCAGAGAGACCAGGAGCAGAGGTCAGGTGGGTGGCAGGTGGCCAGGGAGGGCCCAGTGTGCACTTTGGCTTTCCCCCTGAGTAACATGGGAAGACAGGGCTGCTACCAAACTGACTTTCAGGTTCACTGGGGCTGCTGGGTCGAAAACAGACCACAGGGCTGAGGGGAGAAGGGAGAGACCCCTTAGCAGGCTCAGGCACTAACCTAGGGGAGAGGTGATGGGGACTGGAACCGGGGTTGTTACAGAGGAAGGGGTGAACAGCAGTTGGATTTGTAGACAGTCTTAATATATCCTCGAGAGTTCTGAGGTCAGCGGGCAGACACTGGACCAGATAGGCGGACTGGCCCAGAGTTGAAAGCCAGTTAGTGGTGGACTCAGGAGACCCCAGGTTCCTGGTTCAGAATCTGGGGGTCCTTCCATTACCCCACCCACCAGTCATTCCTTGCTCTGCACCCCCTCACCTCCCTGACCCCACTCACCCATGTGCTTGGCCTCCTCCCCGCAGGTTAACATAGACCACGAGACCAGAGAGCTGACCAGGATGAACCTGCAGGCTGCCACGGCCACATGTTTCGATGTGGCACAGGGCAAGACACGCACTCTGATGGAGAAGGACTCCTATCCACGCTTCCTGAAGTCACCCGCTTACCAGGACCTGGCTACCCAAGCCTCGGCCACCAACACCTCTCCATCCGCCCGCTGCCCGGCTGAGCCCTTACACACCTGAGCCTCCTGGCAGCGAGGCTTCTGCCGGGGAGAGAGGTGGTCACCCAGCCCTGACGCAGCCGCCCTGTGTGGGAGGCAGGTTCTGCACAGCAAGCAAGAGAAGACAGGGAAGGCAAAACCTCTCCCTGTTTTGGAAGCAGCAGCCTCTCCTCCAGATACTGTGGGACTGAGTTTCGTGCATGAGAGGGTCCCCCCTCCCCTGCCCCAACCACTTCTAGGACTTGTGGATGAGGGCTGAAGACGACGGTTGTATAGAGCTCTCTGGGGAAAAGCATGGTGGTGCTGGAGTTACCATGGGCTCCTGTCATTCTCAGCAGGGCAAGAAATATTCCAGGGTGGTCTGGGAAACTCTGGAATAAAGGGAAGCTTGGCAGTGAGAGAGGGGAAGACAGCCAGACCAGCTGTTCTGCCTGAAACAGGTGGCTGGTCACATCGTGTTTCCTCATTTCCGGCTGCCCCGGGCACCCCCTTACACTCTGCCCGCCTCCCCTGCCTCTGGGCTGCCCCAGGTCCATTAGCTCATACTTCCCACACTCCTGTGTCCAGCCAGGGAGCCAATGGGACGCTTGCCCCAGGTGAGACTTTTGTACCTCAAAAACTGGCCTTCGAACCCCTTTCCAAGTCAGTAGAAAGCTCTGAAAAGAAGTCATCTTGCACCTGTGAAATGAACCTTGGTGCTCTTGGCGACCTTGCAGGGGGACCCTGACCCTGTGTTTGTGGCAGAGTCCCCTGAGGGCCGCTTGCTGGGATGTGCCCTCTCAGCTCGGTGAGTAGCTAGTGGAGAGAAGGAGAAGATCATCGTAAGAAACAAATCTCTTGGCAGTTCCTGAAAGCCCTGTTTAAATCACACCAATATTTTTCTGTGAGTATGAGAGCCAGGAGCCTCGTGTTTCCCTTTTGTGGATGTGGGGTGAGCTCACTGGAGTGCTGTGAGAGATGGGGCAGGGACCCCAGTGACCCTTGGACAGACCGCAGGAGCTGGGAGAGAACGTGGGGAGAGAGGCTGCTTGGAAGAGCAGGCCCAGGGGAAACGAGAACCTGCCTGTCACCTCGGGGCCTCACGGAACATTCTGAGGTGGGACTTGCACACGAGCCCAGGCTGGGGAGGTGGATGAACCCGGCAGTCCCCTTGCACCCCAGGAACATCAACCCTGTTCTCACTGCACTGTGAGCTCCTTCGGGAGGAAATTACATAAGTCTAGCGCATTGTTGGCTTTGTGACAGTCATCGTAGCCTATTATCTTTGTCACCATTGGTGGTGTTGTTATTGTTATTTATTACTGTGATTGGAGTTTGCCTTGACGGGAGAATCTCAACAGGAGCTGGCGGCCTGGCTGTCTGTCTCTCCACCAGGCTCTACCTCGGAATGTGCTGGAACCTCTTAGCGCCTGTCAAGAACTCCACACTGTTTAATTATTTATTTATTGTTGACAGCTGGAGCTGGTGTCCGAGATATGAATGATTGTACGCAGCCCTCATTTTTCTGTTTTAGCATGTTATGTTCTTGTAAAATAAAAATAAAACCCAAATATGAGATCCTGTCTCCAAGGGCTGTGGGGTCAGGGCAAAGGGAAGTGCTGGGGGGCGGGGGGCTTGCGGAGGGGCTGGCCTCCGAAGAGTCCACAGGACATGGGTGAGTTTGCACGTCCTGGGCAGGCGCACAAGTGAAGACAGCCCCGTGTTTGGCTGGTAACTGGGGTAGGTTCTGATGGTGGCCACTGAGATGGGCGCCTTCCAATCTGTTAGGCGGTGACAGCCCCCAACTTGCACTGGGCTCTTGCGTGGTGTTGATGGGACCCGCTCGGCCTGTCATCATTTTGGAGCCCATAGCCTCTGCCCACCCGATGGGCACACGGACCTTGTCGGTTCAGTGGCGACAACTGTGGCACGACCACTTTTTCTCATTTTCAGTTGGTGGTATTTAATAGTTTCCCATAAGTTCAAATTAGGGTTCCTTAATAAATTCATAGAAATCTGTGAGAGGAGCTACAGGAGGCCCCTCTGCACGCGAGACAGCTGCATTCCGTGGCTGGGGGGATGGGGTGACCCCGGCTTGAAAATGTGGGCAGTAGCTTCACAAGGACCCACATCTTCTGCCTCCGCCAATGGCCTGCCTGCTTGTTCTCCTTCCTTTTACTATTCATCCTCCACATGTTTTCTGATGACTATTATTTAAAAAAGAAAAATCCCTATGTTGAATGATCTGTAGGTACTTGCAGATCTGGACCTTATACTGACTTTTATTTCTCCCCTCTTGTTAGCCTGAGCAAAGCGGCCAGACTTCATATGTTGGGTGGAAACCCCCGGAATCACACACTAAGCCCAGTTCTAAGGGGCCACTGATTCTGTGGGTGGCACCCGAGGAATTCTGAGTTTAAGGGCGTGGGAAGGAATGTGCTGGGCCCTGGTCTCATTTAGTCCTTATCTCCGAGTCCTTACAGCAGTTCTGTGAGGTTAAGGATTACACAGATGAAGAAACTAAAGGCCCCAGAGCGTGGAACAAGCCTGGGGTAGCCGGCTTCAAAGCGAGCGCATGGATGGACCTTGAGGGCACTACGTTAAATGAAAGAAGTCTGAAAGAGAAAGACAAACCCCTGAGATGAGGCACGTTCTCTTCTCCAATTTTCTATTCCCAGCCGAGCATATGAGCAAATGACTCTTGAGTTGATTTATTTTAAATCCAGCCTGTGGAAAGTTTAGAGTACCAATCCCAACTTCCTCCAGGACTTCTTTCCCTGGATGCCTCACAGGCTCTTATTTAACATTCAAAACCAAGGTCATCCTCACCCCCCCCCCCCCCCCCCCCCCCCCCCCCCCCCAGATACCCACTGGCTCTGCCTCCCTGTTACACAGACATGCTGCATCTCCTGCCCAGGCTCACCAAGACATCCTTGGAGGAGTCCCTGGGCTCTCCAAGCTGGGCTCTAACAGCTGCTCCCCCCAGCCTCCCCCCTTCCAGCTTGTCCGCCACGCTGTGCCCAGTCTTTACCCATAAAGCACAGGTCTGAGCACATCATGGCAGCACCAGAGCCCTTCCATGGCTCACCTTTGACTGCGTGAGAAAACCCAGATATTCCCGTGACGCACGAGGCTTGTTCTGATGGACTCAAGTCCCACTCCTGCCCAGATGGCCTTTACCCACATGCTTGGAATAACTTCATCTTATTATTATTTTTTTCTAATTGAGGGTTGGGGGCTGAGAAGAAGAATGCCCTTCTCAAAATGCCTCCTCAAAATCCAGCAAAAACACTACCTTCTCAGGGAAGCACCCAGACGTCCACCACACAGTTGATCACTGCCACTTCCATGACTCTAGGACACACTGTTCTTACTGATGGCCACACGTAGGGTGTCATCACAGCTCTTCTTCCACCAAACAGATCTCTTCAAGGTCAGGAGCCATATTATTCACCTTGATAAGGTGAGACCGAACAGATCGCAGCAAAGCTGCTCACAGCCCTGGTTGTGGGGTCAGGGTGCTGGGGCTGGAACCCTGGCTCCTTCTCAGATGGCCTTGGGAAGCTATTAATAGGCTGACCAGACGTACCATGTTAAACGGGACAGAAAACCACAGTACCATCCCGTTTTAAACAGTACATATGGTCAGGCTACCTACACCTTGAATTTAGCCCAATGAGGCTAGGCTGACCATATGTACCATTTGAAACGGGACAGTACGGTGTGTTCTGTCCTGTTTAAAACAGGACATCTGGTCAGCCTTATTAAGCCTCTCCAAGTTTTAATCCCCTCACCTGTAAAATAAGGATAAGAAGAGCCCCCTCATAGGGAACACTGAATAAAATAGAGGAAGTGTTTGGCACAATGTTCATGTCCCATGAATATTTGCTATTATAATCACCTGACTCCAAGTACTTAGCACGGTGCTTGAACACGGTAGGCATCTGTCGATACCCATTTATTGACTTTTTGGATAAAATACAAGATTCACAATTCAAAGCCAGGATGCCAAGTCTACTTGTCTTTCAAATATAGGACTGTTGTTTCAATACAATAATTTATTTCCAGCATTTCAGATGAGGAAATCAGTACTGGAGCCATTAATCAAGAGAGCACTCATACTCAGGTCAGCTGCTTTCAAATCCAACTACTGCTTCCAGGTGACTGTGGGAGCCCCGCCCCCTCCCTCCCATTCCTCATCCTCTGCTGCCCCCCTGTGGCCATGCCAGGTTATGCTAGCTTTTTCTTGGGCATGCTTGACTTCCACTGTATTTTAAGTCTGTTTGGCTCTTTCCAAGAGATATGACTTGTAGTTTTGGTTATGAATTCATTTTAATATAATAAAGATGTGAAATTTTAATAAAATTTGTAATTATTAGCATAACTGTTGCTAAGATAATACAGATATTAAAATAAGATTTTTTTAGTCAACAGGGCTGAAATGAACTTTAAAAACTGAAGCTCTTGGTGTAGGTATGGAGAAAAGGGAACCCTCATACACTGTTGGTGGAAGTGTGAAGTTGTGCAGCCACTACGGAAAACAGTATGGAGTTTCCTCAAAAAACTAAAACTAGAACTGCTTGATGATCTAGCAATTCCATTTCTGGGAATGTAGCCAAAGGAAATGAAAACACTATTAATAATTCAAGAAAGATATCTGCACCCCATGTTGATAACAGCATTATTCACAATAGTCAAGATATGGAAACAACCTAAGTGTCCATTGATGGATGAATGCATAAAGAAGCTGTGGTAGGTATATATAATGGACCATTATTCAGCCATGGAAAGAAGGAAATCCTACCATTTAGGACAACATGGATGGATCTGGAAGGCATTGTGCTAAGTGAAATAAGCCAGACAGAGAAAGACAAATACTATATGATCTCACTTATATGTGGAATCTAATAATAGCACCACCACCAACAAAAAACCTCACCAAACTCATAGAAAGAGAGATCAGATTTGGGGTTACCAGAGCCAGGGGTTGGGAGATTGCAGGAGGAGAAAGTCAAAAGGTACGAGCTTCTAGTTATGAGATAAATAATCACGAGGGATGCAATGTACATGATGACTGTAGTTAACAATGTATATAATGTACAGGGAAGTTGTTAAGAGAATAGATCCTAAAAGTTCTCATCACAATGAGAAAATTTTTTTCTTCTCTTTTTATTGTATCTATATGAGATGATGAATGTTAACTAAACCTATTTTGGTAATAATTTCATAGTATGTGAAAATTAAACCATTTTGCGGTACACCTTAAACTTACACAGTGATGTATGTAAATTGTTTCTCAATAAAACTTGGGAAAAATGGGGAAAGAATTTAAGCTTTTAGGTAAAGAGAAAAAAGGGCACATTAAATGCTGACATCAAGGTAATTCACTATCACTGAATCTTTTAAATTGCTCCAGCTATTCAAATTGCTTTATGAAGAAAATAAAGATTTGAAACTTAAATGACTGAAAAATGACCCTAAGGGTAAGGGATGCAGTTAGGTCTAGATAACGGCGTTTGATTCTCTGTTACTTAGAAAATATATTTCTTGATTTACAATCCCCATCTTAGTACTTCCAATCCTTCTTATTCTACTTCATTATTCTCTGTAGGATTTTGACTATAAAACAAATGATTGACATTTTACTTATTTGTTCATTGTCTGGCTTCTCCAACAAGGATGCGGGCAGGCATCTTCCTCTGTGTTGTTCAGTGATGCAGCCCAAATCCCTAGAACAAGGCAAGTTACTTAATCACTTTGAGCCTCAGTTTCCTCATCTGTACCATGGGGTCAAAAGTAGTACCTACCTCACAGGGATGAGATGATGCGATTTAATGTATATAAAGAGCTCAAAGCAATTCCTGAAGCAAACTAAAGAGCTACATCAATAAATGTTTGCTATTATCATCATTTTCATTGCTATTATTATAGTTCAGGCAGCAAAAGCAACATGTGCAGATACCTGAGCTGGGAAGCAGTGTATTGTAATGGAGAATAGTAGTAATCATGATAACCATGAGGAATATGGACGGTCAGGTATCACAGCATGACCTGGAATCATGTCATAGATTGTTCATGGTCTATTTCTGCCTACTGAGCTGCAGGCCCCATGAAGAACTCCCTGAGGCACTTGTGCAGCAAACCACTGTATCCCAAGCATTTAGAATAGTCACTGGCAATATAATAAATATTAATTGAATGAGTGACAGGTCAAGGATTTTGAACTTTGTTCTGAAAACTATGGTGAGTCAGTGGAGCAGGTAGGACACCCGGTTGGAGGGTAGGAAGTTGAGTCATCAGTTTCTTGCAATACGCAGGACAAGGGCTGAGGTTAGTCTCTGCGTTAGAGATGGAAGTGGGAGATGTGGTACTGAGATGAGGACGAAGCGGAGCATCCAGGTGGTGGTGCCATTTGTGGAACTGGAGAAAGAGCTGGGGCACTTTAGGGAGAGGTGATGGCCTCTGTTTGGGACATGGTCACAATTTAGGGGTCTGAAGCTCAGCAGAGAGGCTAGGGCTAGAGAAAGAGGCTTGGGTGTGTCATCGGGGTGTGAGGGGGCACTAAAGGTCCAGGGCTGGATGGCCTGACACTGGTGAATATCACGTGACCACATCCCACTTGCTATTCATGGCCCTGTCTGGAGTTTGTCCCCCAGTGAGACTGGATGGCTATTCTTTGAAGACAGGACTATTTCCCTCTGTGGCCTTCAGTAGATAGTGCACAGCTCAGTGCTAGGAAAAATGGTCAAGAACAGAACTTCTAGAGCAGAAAGGAACCTTAGAAATCATAGTACATGAGAAAACTGAGGCCCAGCATCATGAAAGCACCCAGTAGGGTCACTCTGCTAAATAGCCACAGCTGTGGCTGCAGAACCTGGTCAACAGAATGACAACCCAGTGCCCTCCTGAGGACAGCGAGTTGAGTGTGCCCTGGTGAGTGAGGGAGCTTGGACTTGGGCTTTGCTTCTCTGAGCCTCAGTTTTATCATCAGCAGGATTGTCAGAGGTTAATTGGGACCATGTCACTCGTAAAGCAATAAACAGTGCTGGGCACCCGGTCAGTGCCCAGTAAATGTCTATTTTTCATTCATTTCCTCCAGAAGGGAAGGGATTGGGAATGACGTGGTAAGGATGGAGCTGGCTGTTATGACCTGAAAGGCTGAAAGGTAGGCAGCATGACCTTGGACCTCAAATGAGTCACCAGCAGTCAGAGAAGGGCCACCCTTTTCTCTGGAGGGCTTAAAAGTACAGTGAGCACAGAATACTTGGCCTGAGTGTGGATGTGGGCCAGCTTGCCCTCCTTTATCTGTCACTCCTTTGTTGGCTCCGCCCTGCTGGCTCAGTGACGTCCCCAGGAGGAACTGCTTCTCTGCCGGCAACGGTATTTGAGGAGCAGGTGCTGACAAAAAAATAACAGAGGCGGCGTCTGAGGTTAGCAGGTAAAATGGGCAGGAGGAGGCCAGCGGGAGAAGTTGTCGTTTTCCTTGGGCTTTGGGGACAGGAAGTGAAAGAGGGTATGGCAGTGGGGGAGTGGAAGGAGAGGCAGAGCTGCCCCCAGGGCCCTTGGGTCCTGAGCCCCCCCCCCTCCCCGAGAACTCCAGGGTTCTGCCACAATCCATACGTTATTCATTCAAGTCGTCTCTGTTTATCAGTCCTCTGGGCGCAGGGAGAAAACGAAACCGAAAGCAGGACGGCCTCTTGCAGTGCTTTAGCCGGGATGTCTGTATTCGCTACTCCGATCATGTCACTCAGGGTTTCTTTGGCGTTCTTTCCCTCTCTGCTCCTTTATTTAGACTGGCCCATCTCACAGCCACTGTAACAGGAGCTATCTACACCGAAATTTGGTTGAGAGAGTTCCTTGCCGAGTGGCTGTGCTTAGGCATGTAGCATGATTGATTAGACCTCTCAGAGGGAGAGGGGCTTAGAGACCAAGTGGTGACATTGCTGAAAAGTGGTTGCTTTGGGAACTTTTTGCATGTGCAGTTACGTAAATATCCAGGTAACAGGCTGGTGCTATCCGATGCTCGAACTGGATCTAAACGGCTCCGACTTGACTGAGGGCAGTTGGACTAGATGGACACTCCCAGCTCCCTATGTGTGTAGTGTGTTTATGTACTACATGGGTGAGGAGAATCGCATTCATTACCACTTCTTTTTCCATAAGGGACATGATTAGCTCCTACCACTTGTTGAATGCCTAATATTTGTCACACTTCCCACTTTAATGCACTTGATACAGATGACCGTGTTTATGGTTGTCCCCATTTGAGGAAACAGAAAATCGAGAGTCAACAAGCTAAGGTTAGACAATTAGGAAATAAGGGTCTAAAGCTACACAACCAGGGGCTCAAACTTAGATCTTGCTGCAGTCCAGTCTATGCTCTTTACTCCTTTGACTTTGAGGAGAAGCAGACAGAGCTCAAAGAAGTCACAAACAGAGCCAGTGAACCAACCTTCCTGTGATAAAAAATGCAAATTGACAAAGCTACGTCTTTTCTTATTAAATGAGGGTCCTGGGTTGTTTTTGTTCGTTTTGTTTTTGTTTTTAAAGAGGCTACTTCTAGTCAGAGTGTATTTAAATGACATTGAAAGAAATTTATTAGTATAGGTTAAGAATCCTAAAAACAACCATATTCTTCGACCAATCATTTAATTTTTTGAAATCTATCGTAAGAAATCAAGGGTAAGATCTTGCATAAGAAAATAAGTTAAAATAAAATAAATTTGCTGCAATTTTATTTAGAATTGTTTTAAAATTCTTATTTAAAAATAAAACTCATGGACACAATCAATAGTTTTATGGTTAGTGGTTATGTGAGGGGGTGGAGGGTGGGGGTGGGAGAGAGGAGACAGGGTCTTAAATGTCTGATGGAAGGAGAACTGACTCTGAGTGATGAACACATAACAACACATAGATGATGCACTGTAGAATTGTACACCTGGAACCCATGTAATTTTTACTAACCAATGTCACCCCAAGAAATTTAACAATAAAAAATAAATAAAAACATGAAAATCTTGTTTAAAGATTATTCTTAAAAACTGCTCAGTAATAGGGAAATGAAACAACATGTATGGTAGCATATTACAAAACCATTAAAAATGTTTTAAAAGACTTTGTAGTAACAGGAAATTACTTACAGTATGGCATTACACGAAAGGCGGAAGGATACCAAGTTACTTACACAGCATGATGACAACTATTTTTTTAAAACCTATAGATTTATACTAAAATATCAACACTGTTTCTGGGCAGTGGGATTACAGGGTAATAACTTTCTAATTTTCAATTTACATATTCATTATCTGTAATAAAAAAGTTCTATAATACATACATAGATGTATTTTCAAAAAGTTGTGTATAAAATTAGTTCCTCTAATGCAAATGATTTGTATTTGCATTATTTTTTTTACTATTATAAAATTACCAAGTACCTTTTTTGTCTCCAGGTGGAATGTCAGAAGACTCAAGAGTATCGTCCTTCCTCATACAGCTCATCGGTAGCAAGGTAATCCCTGTTTACCTTGACAGGAGTCTCTATAGAGTTCCATGTTTCTTTGATCAAATCCTAAGGAAGTAAGTTTTCATTTTCTCAAAGAAAGGCAAAAAGGTAAGCAGTGATATTTACCATCATGGAGACCAAGAGCCCCAGCAACCCCCAGGAGAGAGCCTCACCATCCAGCAATGGGAATACTTCAGGGGACAATAATCATTTGTTGATAAAAGCCGTTAGGACAAAAGACATAGAACGGGTGCAGCAATTGCTAGAAGGAGGGGCTGATGCCAATTTCCAGGAAGAAGAATGGGGCTGGACCCCTTTGCTTAATGCAGTACAAGGTGGCAGCGAGGACATTGTGGAACTTCTGCTTCAGCATGGCGCTGACCCCCGTCTGAGGAAGAGGAATGGGGCCACCCCCTTCATCATCGCTGGGATCGCAGGGAATGTGAGGCTCCTCCAACTTCTTTCTGAAGGAGCAGATGTCAATGAGTCTGATCGTCATGGCTTCACGGCGTTCATGGAAGCCGCTGCTTATGGTAACGTTGAAGCCCTGAGATTCCTCTATGAGAACGGAGCCCAGGTGAACTTGGGTCGAAAGACCATGGAGGCTCAGGAGCGGCTTGGGAAAGGAGGGGCCACCGCTCTCATGGATGCTGCTGAACACGGACATGTAGATGCCCTGAAGGTCCTCCTGGAGGACATGGGAGCAGATGTCAAAGCCCGTGACAACATGGGCCGAAACGCTTTGCTCCATGCTCTTCTGAAATGTAAGCACAGCAAGGTGGAGGTCATCACGCGCCTTCTGCTGGACCATGGGGCTGATGTCAATGTGAGGGGAGAAAAAGGGAAGACGCCTCTGATTTTGGCTGTGGAAAAGGAGCACGTTGGTTTGGTGAAGATGCTTCTAGAACAAGAACACATAGAGATCAATGACACAGACAGGGAGGGCAAAACAGCACTGCTCTGGGCTGTCGAACTCGGACTGGAGGAAATTGCCCAGTTGCTGTGTGAGCATGGAGCCAGCACGGACTGCGGAGATCTTGTCCTGAGAGCAAGGCGCAGTTACAACAGGTCCCTTGCAGAGCTGCTTCTCCATCATGGAGCCAGAGAAGACTTTCACCCTCCTGCTGAAGACTGGACACCCCAGAGCTCACACTGGGGTGGGGTCCTCAAACGTCTCCACAGGATGTACCGCCCTATGATTGGCAAACTCAAGATCTTTATTGATGAAGAATATAAAATTGCTGACACATCGGGAGGGGGTATCTACCTGGGGTTCTATGACAAGCAAGAGGTAGCCGTGAAGCGATTCTCTGAGGACAGCACACGTGGACAACAGGAAGTCTCCTGTCTCCAGAGCATCCGAGCGAACAGTAACTTGGTGGCATTCTATGGCAGTGAGAGCCACAGGGGCTGTCTGTATGTGTGCATCTCCCTCTGTGAGCAGACGCTGGAGATGTACTTGGCCGAGCACAGAGGGGGAGCTTTGGAGAACGAGGAAGATTCGTTTGCCCGGAACATCCTTTCATCTATTTTTAAGGCTGTTGAAGAGCTACACCTGTTGTGTGGGTACACCCACCAGGACCTGCAGCCACAAAATATCTTAATAGGTGAGTCCCCCAGTCGTCTCTTAGACATTGTGGGGTCCTTATTTACCAAAAGAAATAATTTTCATTGAAGATAGGAAAGGACTAGAGTAAATACAGATTATTCAGTTGGAGGATTTGAGAATTAATGCAATAACTTCACAATTACAGTGCAGACCTCACATGGAGGTCGTGGATGCTAGCAGAATACCAGCTAACCCTGTATTGCCCTTGACAAATACAAGCATGAAGGTATGTCTTGGATGAAGCCACTCCAGAAACCTGGATTCCTCGGAGAATCCTGAAGGTGTGTGCGTTCCTTCAGGCAAGGTGCAGTTACTATGAAACTTAATGGCCAAACCGAGATCAAAATTGGGGATGAGACACAGTGAAATAGACCCCGGGCAGGTAGTCAGTGTTTACTGCTCCAAACCAAAACCAAAATAGACGAAAGCAACATTAAAGGAAACGAGCAGAGCTGAGCTGGTCCTGGGAGGCTGCGGGGAGAGAAGGAAATGTCTTGGCGTTGTGTACTTCTGGGGAGGTGTGTCACCTAGTCCTGCTACTCTGTAGCTTTGTAACCTCAAACTGGTCACTTAATTCTATGAACCTTGGTTTCCTCATTTGAGACTGATAACCAACACCTCCTTTGTATGGTTGTAATGCGGTCTCAGTGCAGTGTGTTAAATAGACAATTCATGCGCACAATGTGAGAACAAAGGTCAGGTCTTGTCTAGAGGGCTGAGCAGAAGCAGACACCCAGCCTGCAGATATGCATTGAGAGTTAAGCTCGGTGTAAGGGAGCAGGGCACAAAGAGTGTGCAGGTACGGACAGGTCCTAGAGGAGAGAAGCAGGTGTACATAGAAATTCAGCTGGGATCTGAGTTTCAGTCTGAGGAAAGGTGCTAGTGACACTCCTTTGTGGTTTTCAGCAACGTTGCTGGGGAGACAAGGGCCAGAAATATGGGCAGCTCCAACCAGTAGGTCAGTCTTTATGACTCATACAAGGGTGGGGTCCTTCCCAGGTCTAACCACTGAGCTCCGTGAGCAAGGATCATATATCATGTCTTAAAGGAAAATAACATGTGGCGACCTATTCTTCGGGATTTTTAGTTGACCCCTTCCATTTTTAAGCCCCAACAATAAAGAATTGATTCTATTTCTGCCTCAACATGAACCTGACATGGACTGCGGACTCTTTTCCCTGTATTACATCCCTAAAATGACAGGAAAAGATTTTTAAATGAATTCATAGCCCAAATCAAAAGAAAGTATTTTTGCAGAACAAAATCTTTGAAGAATAATAGAGAGATTAAACATGGATAGGATGGGACTGAAGAACACCACGGGATCCCAGGACAAATGCCATAGCTAAATACTATGCATACAAGTGGGATCAGTGAAAAGCACCCCCACTTGGGATTAATGGAGGCCAGAAGCAGGAGAAGACAAAGGACCTGCTAACAGGCAAATTGATGCGTCCTTCAAAACTGGGAAGATCAAACCTGTGCATCCTCGTCCCCTGGGGCCAACCATCTATGACAGATGGTACTACTTGAGACACTGGGTGGTTGGAGATCTTAAGAGAAACAAAGAACAGTTAAAGCCACAAGATTTCTGCCAAAGCACCTACTAAGTGGTGTGCCCTGCTTGTCCCTGAGTTTCACTGGATAAAATGCAAAGCAGAAGCTCTGACAGCTACCTCCGTTCCTCCTCTCTGTTGGATGGCATTAACAGAAGCAACTCACAGGCCTCAGGGATTCTCAATAGAAAAGTAAATCACTTAAGATATTGAAGGAATGTCAATATTGTGAAAGAGATGCATGAAACCAGAGAATTTATACACCCCCCAAATGTAACTAACCGAATGTGTTAGTTTCCTGTGGTCACAAACTTGGTGGATTAAAACAACAGGAATTGATTGTCCCACAGTTCTGAGCCCAGAATCATGAAATCAGTCCTACTGTCCCCAAATCAGGTGTCAATAAGAACAAATTCCCTCTGGCAGCGGTAGGGGAGACTGTTTCTTTCTCTTCCAGCTTCTGGTGGCTGCTAGCATTCCTTGGCTTGTGGGGGCACCACTCTAATCTTTACTTCTGTGGTCGTATTGTCTTCTTTTCCATGGTTACATCTCCCTCTGCCACCCTTCTAGAAGGGCACATGTAACTGCATTTAGGACTCATCCTGATAACCCAGGATAACCTTTCCCATCTCAACATTCTTAACTTAATCACATCTGCAAAGTCCCTTTCTTTCTATATTAAGAAACATTCACAGATTCTAAGATGAGGAAATGGGTATTTATTTAGTTTGCCATACTGAGTAATCAAACCACAACTTTAAAGTAAACCAGAGAACAAAGCTAAGTTAATTCATCCAAGAAGCAAGGAGAAGCGTTGTGAAAAGGACCAAATAAAGAACTTAGAAAGAAAAAAATACCAATGTTTAAATCTTAAAAATGTCAATACTAAATTGAAGATTAAATTAATAAACTAGAAGACTTGTCTGAGAAATTCTCCTAGGAGATAACAAAAGCATAAAGGAATGGAAAGCATTAAAAAAAAAATGAAAGTCATGAATTTGATCCAAAGTTCTCAGAAGGAGAGAAGACAGAGAATGAGGTGGAAGCAACGTTTGAAAAAGAAGTAGCTGAGAATGTCCCAGGACTGAAGGTAGATAGAGTTCTCATATGGAAAAGACTCACCAAGAGCTGAGGATAAATAGGAAAAAACAAATGAACAAAGAAACCACTGAGTCACATCTTAAAGGAATTTCAAAACATCAAGGGAAAAAAAAGAAAAACTCAAAAGCTACCAAGAAAAAACAAATTACCTATTATACATAGAAACCAGGTTTATATTGGCATAAGATGTTTCTCGTTAGCCACTTAGGGGCAAAAAGAAAGAGCTGAAGAGGAAGAACCATTTTAACAACTGCAATGAAATGAATATTTTCGTTTCCCCCCAACTTTATATGCTGAAACTCTAATCCCAAGGGGATGGCATTTGGAGGGGTGGGGGGCTTTGTGAAATGATTAGATCAAGAGGGTGGAGCCCTCAGGAATGGAATTAGTGCCTTTCCCTGCCACAATCAGAAATCAATGTTTTCCAGCCTTATTGAGATGAAGTTGACATAACTTTGTGTAAGTTTGAGGTGTACAATGTGATTATTTTATATTCACATATATCGTGAAATGATTACCATAATATGGTTAGTTAACATATCCATCACCTCACAGTTATCATTTGCGTGTGTGTGTGTGTGTGTGTGTGTGTGTGTGTGTTGAGAACTTTTAAGTTCTAGTCTCTTAGCAACTTTTAAGTATATAATACAGCATTGTTAGTCATAGTCACCATGCTATACACTAGATCCCCAGAAATGACTCCCCTATAACTGGAAGTTTGTACCCTTGGATTACCTTCAGCTGTTTCCCCCACTCCCTGGCCCTGGCAACCACCAATCTACTCTTTGTTTCTCTGAGTTATGTTTTTAGATTCCACATATAAGTGAGATCATATAGCATTCATCTTCCTCTGTATGACTTATGGTACTTAGCATAAAGCCTTCAGTATTCATCAATGTTCCCCTATGGCAGGATTTCCTTCTTTTTTATGGCTGAATAATATTCCGTTTTATCTATATCTATATATCTATCTCTCTCTATATATAGATATATATATCACATTTTCTTTATCCATTCATCTATTGACACTTAGCTTGTTTCCATATCTTGACTGTTGTAAGTATTGTGGCAATGAATTTGGGGATGCCAATATCTCTTCAAGATAGTGATTTCATTTCCTCTGGATATTTACCTAGAAGTGAGATAGCTGTAGTTCTATTTTTAATTTTTTTGAGATTCTATGCTGTTTTCCATAGTGGCTGGACCAATTTACACTGCTACCAACTGTGCACAAGGGTTCCTTTTTCTCCACATTCTCATCAGTACTTACTACATGTCTTTTTTAAGATAGCCATTCTGACAGGTGTGAGGTAGTTTTGACTTGCATTTCCCTGATGATTAGTGAATGGTGAGCATCTTTTCATGTACCTGTTGTATTCTTTTATGTCTTCTTTGGGAAAATGCCTATTTAGGTCCTTTGCCCACTTTTAATCAGTATTTTTTTGTTATTGAGTTGTATAAATTTTTATTTTTATATATTAACCCCACATCAGATATATGATTTGCAAATATTTTTTCCCGTCCCACAGGTTGCCTTTTCATTTTGTTGATGGTTTCTTTTGCCATGCACAAGCTTTTTAGTTTGATCTAAGCCCACTTGTTTATTTTTGCTTTTGTTGCTTGTGTTTGGTATCACAGCCAAAAAAAAAAAAAAATGCCAAGAACAACATCTATGAGCTTTTAACATATTCTTCTGGGAATTTTGTAGTTTTAGGTATTATATTTAAGTCTTTAATCCATTTAGAATTAATTTTTGTGAGTGGTGTAAGATAGGGGTCTACTGTCATTCTTTTCTATATAACTATCCAGTTTTCACAACATTATTTTTTAAAGAGACTATCTTTTTCCCCCTGAGTATTCTTGGCTCTCCTGGCATATATGTGTGGGTTTATTCCTGGCCTCTCAATTTCTGTTCCATTGGCCTGTGTGTCTGATTTCATGCCAGTACCGTACTGCTTTGATTACTATGGCTTTGTGATACAGTTTGAAGTCAGGAAGTGTGATATGTCTAGTTTTGTTCTTGTATTTCAAATTGCTTTGGTGAGATTATAGTGTAGTCTAACCAGACATCCTGTTCGCAATGGGACAGAAAACAATAGTACTGTCCCGTTTCAAATGGTACATCTGGTCAGCCCACTGACACCTTGTATTTAGTCCAGTGAGACTAGGCTGACCAGACGTACTGATTGAAACAGGACAGTGCTGTTGTTTTCTGTCCTTTTTAAAATGGTATGTCTGGTCGGCCTAGATTAGTGTCCTTATGCAAAGAGCTCATAGAGCTAGCTAGCTGTCTTCCCACTATGTGGGGACACAGCAAGAAGATGGCTATCTGTAAATGAGGAATCCTTCACCAAGACCCCAGCCCTGCTGACACACTGACCTTGGACTTCTAACACCCCAAACTATGAGACATCAATTCCTGTTCTTTGAACCGTCAGTCTGTTGTCATTTGTTATAGCAGCCAGAACCAACTGAGGCAGCAGCCAAACAATTACTGTTCACGTGTGATTCAAAAATAAATCCTTTTTTTACATACTGAGGGATTCAGGAAAACTTTCTAACCATGGACCCCACAGGAAAGAACTGTGGGAGGCTATGCTCCAGGATGAGGATAGAGAGTCTGGGAGGAAAAGGGACTTCTAAGGAGCAAGAAGGAACAAAGAAATACTTCTTAAAGTGACCTCACCACATACTGTTTCCTTAAAAAAATAAATATTAAAAACAATATTCATCTTGGTGGTGTCAAGGTGGTGAGGACGGCGGGTGGAGCGTAAGAAATGAGGACTGAGGTTCCTGACTCACTGGCAGCAGCAGAAGTGGGCAGATCTCATCCTAACCCCGCCCATCCATCGTCTGTTAAAGTGCTATAAAAAATTGCGAATGCTTGCACTTAGTTTCTGTACGTATATAATCCTGGACTGTTAGTGTTCCATTTGGCAGTTTCGAATTTAAGTGACACCAGAAGACGCCACTCAAGGTGGCATACACAAGTGAAGGGAATTGATCAGTCCAAATGACTGAAAAAGCAACCTGGGGTTTATGACCTGCACCCCAGCTGACCACATTCTGACGTTGTCCCTCTTCTCTGGGCACTGGGGCCTGCCTTCTGTCACATGGGAATTCTTCAGGTGCCTTTCTGTCTCAGGAGTTCCTAGCTGAACCCATCCTCTTGCCCCTCTCGTCCCCTACCCAGACTCTCATCTTTTCTGCCTACGTGTCTCTTCTTTAAGGAACACTCCCCGTGCCTGCTCTCCAACGCCCAAGCAGCCATGTTGTTGTTGTAATGCACTTTCAGAGCACTCTGCTCTTTTGACTAGCATTTTCAACACTGCGATTGATTTTATGTTGATCCGTGTTAATAGTTTGTTGGGTATTGGACTCCTGGCCCAGAGACTCTAAACTCCTGAGGGCTATGAACCGTGTTCCTTCTTTATCATCCTTTCCCCTCTTACCCAACACTGGGTGAATAACTGGATGGGTTCATTTTGGCTCCACCCTGGGTTTCCACACAATGTTGATGTCCAAGTTCAGAGTGAAAGGGGTTCGAGAAGCACACAATTGCTCTGGCCGTCATGGGGTTTCCCCAGCCTTGCTTCCCTGACTCCTTCAAGCCAGAAGCAGGAATGACTGACTTGGCCTCCTGTCATCTCGTTCCTGACCATTCGCACCCACATGTCTCTCTTTCTCAGGACTTGTTGGCCTCCTTCAAGGGAGAAAGATTCTGAACAGGGCAAGGAGGCAGTGACCCATCACACGCACCTGGTTGATCCACGATCACTAATGATAATGTCATATGGGCTGTGGCCAGCAGGCTTGGTTTGGTGGAGTGCTACATTAGGGCAGTCTTGGGTCTGGAGCCTTGGCGATTAATCACAGATTGTCACCTTAACTCCGCCAGCAGCTCCTATACAAAATGTGTGCTCTTTGTCCCCAGAAACTGCATGAATGGGATGCTGGTTAAATTTATCCTCATCCTTCCCCACCCCTTGGCCCGGAAGAAAGAAAATGTAAGACCTGCTGTTGGCAGATACCTAACAGGTCAAATGACACAAGGCAGCATTGTGAGGAGTACACATCAGTGTAGATAGAAGCTTTATTGTTGCCTTCCTGAGAGATGATGGATTGTACACTGTGCAATATGTAGAAGTACATATTTATTTAAATAGTTCCTCATAACATGGGAAATGAGGATTTTCAATGCACTTCTACAAACTATCCCTTAGATTCCAAGAATGCTGTTCGCCTGGCAGACTTTGATAAAAGCATCAAGTGGGCCGAAAAGCCAGAGGAAATCAAGAGAGATCTACAGGTAATTTCTATCATCAGTTTACTTTCCCATCTTTCCACTTCCTTTTTCGTTCATTACCTTATTTCCCATGGCCAATTCGAGGACATTCTTATTTTAACCAGGGAGGAAAGAACGTCCAAGGCGTACCCTCAGTGCTTACCGCCCTCCCTCCCTTGCAGACAATGGCATTTCCCTGGGTTGATGTGGAGCTGGTTGTTGCTGTGTCTCTTTCTGTGTCTCTTTGGATCTCTTTTTCTCCACTAGCTGTGTAAGTAAATAAATTGAGCAGTCTGCACTCTTTTTCACATTACCTCCAGGAGTTTTCTCCAAAATGGCTCCAAAGTTCCTGCTGGAGGAATTCACTGCCTGAGGACCCAGTGGGCAAGAGCTCCCCATCCCTGGGTCTGGCCTTTGTGGTTCGGTGGCTTCAGGTTTCGGCTCCTTCCCTGACTGGTGTCTTGCCCAATACAGGCTTTCCTGTGCTGGCCTCCTTCTTGGCCTTTCCTCCCTGCCAGTGCCTAACTCCTGGGGCCATCACTATGTCCCACTGGACCTGGACTGGCTCCTTTGCCTCCAGCCTAACATAGCTCCCGACCCAAAGTCCCAGTGCCCAGCCAGGCTCCTGGCATTCCCCTTGTTTAAAACATTCTTCTTTTCTCCTGTTTATCTAATTTCTGTCTGTCCTTTGAGGTCCAGCTCTAATTCTTCTTCCTCTAAGCAGTCTGCCCTGACAACTGTAGCCCACAGTTGCCTTTTGCTCCTTCAAACCTGAATGGTGGGGACCATATACTGCCTTGAAGAGTTCTCTATGCACAAACCTGTCTTCTCTCCCTACCCAGCGTGACTTCCTCCCATTTCCCATTTGCCCCCAGCTGGTATCACATGCTCTGAGGTTACCCTGATAGAGGGATTGATTCCTAAGCACGTTGGGCATGATCACTGGCTTTTGTGCAGGCCCTTGGACTGCTGGTCCTATATGTGATAAAGAGGGGAGATATCCCTTTTGAGACGCTGAAGACTCAGAGTAATGAAGAGGTGACTCAACTTTCTCCAAATGAGGAAATCCAGAACCTCATTCATGACCTCTTCTGCCCTGGGGAAAATGTGAAGGACCATCTGAGTGGCCTGCTGGGTCATCCTTTCTTTTGGAATTGGGAGCGGTAAGTAAAACTTGAGTGTATCTTATAGGCTTCCAGAATGGAGGGAGTGAGTGTATTAGTCAGGGTTCTCTAGAGAAACAGAATAGAAAAAAATTATATACACACACACACATAAGCATAAATGCCTCTATTTTTCATATTACATGGCTGGATACTTTCTGGACAGATTTTATATATATATATATATATATATATATATATATATATATATATATATATCTCCAGTCATGTAACATGAAAAAAATATATATATGAACACTGGAGGGTAGTCTGCTTTACCGAGTCCCCCAGTTCAAATGCCACCATCACCTGGGTGTGTCACCTCAGAAACACACCCAGGATAATGTTTAATGTGGGCACCCTGTAGTCATTAAACAAATAAAATTAACCATCACACTGGGCTGGTGTGGGCAGGAGTCACACTGGGAATCAGCTTTCCTCTCCGCTGGGCATTGCCTGGCTGTGTGTCCTGGGAGTGGTGACTTACCTTTCTGGGTTCTGGTTCTCTCTTCTGAATAACAGGGAGATAGAAATAGAGATAGAAAGAGAGAGAGAGAGACAGAGAGAGAGAGAGAGAGAGAGAGAGAGAGAGAGAGAGAGAGAGAAACGTGTCTCTCCCATCATGAAGAATTTCTGAAGACATGGTTTTATGACTTTTATTAAAAACCAAAATGTGATGGTTGTCTCTTTCTGGAAAGACTGGGAAGAATGGAATGACCATGCTAACTCTTTCATCCTCAGCCGCTATGAGATCCTTAGGGATGTGGGAAGGGAATCTGACATCAAACTGCGAAACCTAAACAGCAAGATCCTCCAACTACTGGAACCTGGAATATCAGATGGTCCCAGAAGTTTTGACCGGTGGACTGCTAAGGTATGGCCAAGTCTCACGGGCGGGATGTTATTCCAGGAGGAAGCAACTGTGTAATGTTTTATGATAGCTTTTCTAACTTCTTTTTTATGCTATTGACCTGGCCCAATGAGAAGTGAAAGAGGATTTCTCTCCTCTGCCTCCTCACCCTAGCTGCCCTTTGATATTTTGGGTCTCTGCTCTCTCTTTTCAAGGGCAAACCCTCCTGAGAGACATCTAGGCTCCTCTTCAGGATGGCTTTGTCCCAGCCACAGGAAAAAAAAAAATACTGTGAAGTATAATGAACAAATTTCCTAGTGTAGTAAGTAGTAGGTGGACCAGATGTCCCGTTTTCAATGGGACAGAAAACAATAGCACTGTCCTGTTTTAAACGGGACGTCTGGTCAGCCTATTCTCACTGGGCTAAATTCAAGGTGGCCGTAGGATGACTATGTCCTGTTGGAAAGAGGACCGTACCATTGCTTTCTGTTCTGTTTACAAGATGTCTGGTCAGCCAGGTAAGTGGTCAAAAAGATTTTCTAAACTGTGTTTTAATATATTGAAATTCTCATAAAAACAATTCACTTGGAAAAGTTACTTCTAATCCCAATCCAAACACAACTACAGTTAGCATTTTGGTGTGCAGTGTCTACTTCTTGTCTTTTAATTAGTGGTAATTTTGATATATATTCAAATTTGTATTTTGCCTTCCTGTATTCCACCAGGATTTATTTTGCGTCGCTACCACATTTGTGTGTAATGTTTTGTTGTTTAGGTCGACAGCTATGTTATGAACAAAATGAATAAGTTCTACAAAAAAAGTGGCAATTTCTATCAGAACACTGTGGGTGACCTGTTAAAATTCATCCGAAATTTGGGGGAACACATTAATGAAGATAAGAATAGAAAGTAAGTATTGTTATCATTCCCGTGAGTCATATATAACAGGAGGATAACTTAAAAATCCAATTCTAAATTTCTATCTGCTATTCGATAGGAAGAACAAAATTTACTTTGATGAAAGAAAGGTGATTCCTCCCCTCTGTTCAGCAAAAGGCTGTCACCAGGTCTTACAACGGATGTGCCCAGCTCCCGCCTTCTTTTTTAGCTTTTGCTGAGTCCCATGGAACAGAAGGCTAGTGACTCCATTGTGTGAAGAAACACAGGGGACCCGGCAGCTGGTAACGTGCATGTGACATTAGAAAAGTCTAAAAGGTACCCCTATGCTAGTTAAATTAGCTTCTGTTGCCAAAAACGTTAGCTGCAAACTCATAAAACACTTTCGGGGGCCAGGGCCCTTTTGGATTTTGGAAATGTAGGGAAGGGATCATGGAATCATATTATGCTCATTTTATGGATGACAAAGCTGAGGTTCACAAAAATCTCGTTGCCAAAGTTCACACAATTAATTAAAGAGTCAGGAGCTCATTCTTGCTCTGTCAGATTCCCAAGTCCTTATTCTGCTGCAGAAACCAAGGGAGCAGGGGAATCTCGGGGCCACATGCTGTAGAGGGGCAAGCGTGCCAAAGTATTTACATTTCTTTTTAGGATGAAGTCGAGAATTGGAGACCCTTCCCAGTATTTTCAGAAGACATTCCCTGATCTGGTCATCTATGTCTACATGAAACTACAGAACACAGAATACAGAAAGTACTTTCCCTAAACTCACAAACAAGCCCTGGTGTGAAGGGGCCAGCAGTGGCTGCAAGTGCTGGCCAAGCCTATGAGTGCAGAGAGGTCCTTATTAGCTGTGCAATCCTGAGCAAGTCACAACTCTCTGGGCCTCTTCATTAACCTGGTTGCTTGTGAGGGATGAGTCAGCTGATGTGCCAGTTCCTGGCATCATGCTCGGCATTCTCCACATGTTTATAAACAAAAAAATATATGTGCTCAAATTACCCTGGTCCTTTTTATGGGGAAAGCTGGGAGGCAGGAGCTAAGATGCCTCTTGTCGAATGCACCAAAGGAGTGCATTCGATGCTGTATGTTTCACATCAGTTATCCCATGTAACTCCCAGTGATCTGGCAAGATGGGTTAATATCCGTGTTTCTGACTAACTCAAGCATGTCCAACCTGCGGCCCGTGGGTTGCATGCAACTCAGGACAGCTTTGAATGCGGCCCATCACAAATTCATAAACTTTCTTAAAACATTACAAAAATTATGCATAGACTGTCTCTGTTTTGTTTTGTTTTGATTTGAGCTCATCAGCTATGTGAGTGTTCGTGTATTTTATGTGTGGCCCAGGGAAGCCAAAAGGTTAGACAGCCCTGAATTATCTAATGAACTTGAGACTCAGAGAGTTTGAACTGCTTGCTCCGGATCGCACAGCTCGTACTGAGCACTGCATAAATGAGTGTGGCGGTATGGTTACCTCTCACTTGGGCCCACTAGAACTTAATTACTCTGGGCGAGACCTAAAAGGAATGTGTCAAAGGGACTCCAGGTGACTCATTCATTCATTGAATATTTAGTGAGCACTAGTACAAGACTTGGCATTAATTGTATGAATGCCCTTCCTTCTAGAACTAACTACGCTGGTTTTCTGTGACCTTAAGGCAGTAGTTTTCCACTGGAGGTCATTTTGCTTCCCAAGGGCCATTTGGTAGTATCTGGAGAAGCTTTTGGTTTTCAAAGCTGAGGAATTGGCGGCGGGCGGCGGGTGGGGGGGAGGTTGTGTTTTTGGCACATAGTAGACAGAGCTCAGGGATACTGCCAAACACCTTCAATGCACAGGATAGCCCCCCACAACACAGCATTACCCAGCCTGAAACACCAGTGGTGCTGTGGTTGAGAAATTCTGTCCTAAGGGATACTTTTGAACTGGCTCGGGGCCCAGGCCCCTGGAGTGTGTGGGCCATCTCACAGAGGAGGGACTTGGATTTGGCTTTTTGCTTTTGGATCTGTAGTGAGGCAATTCCAGTGTCATCTCCTCAGAGGATGTCCCCCAAACACCCTTACTTTCTACACCCAGTCTGAGCGCTCCTCCTAGCCGACCACACCCACCTCAGAGTGTACTTCTCTCCACCTTTAGGTTCTTCCTCACTGGAATCTCAGCTCCTTAGGGCCGCCAGTGAGATATATACACAATCGTATATGTATATATGGTAATGAACAATATGCCACATGGTAATGTTCAATAAATATTCATTGAAAAAAAAATGAACTATCTTCATATATGAGTAATAAATAACACTACCGTACATTTTTATGGTGCTTTATCATTTATAAATTATCTCTGCATGTTTGAGCTCTTGTTTTCAAAACAATCCTATAACATCACTGTCGTTTGCCTCATTTTTCGAGGTTAGAGACATGTTGAGTTACTCTAATTCATAGCTAGGAAGTGTCACTGCCTTGCTTTGAACAGATTTTCTGGCATTAAGTCTACATATCCTCATTGTGGTGGTAAAAATGGAACTTTAAAATGGGAAGAGGTGGGAAAAACCAATTATCTTATGTACTCCCCAAGAGGAGGTGGTTTCAAATGGGAATCACTGAACGAAATTAAATAGTGCTGAAGAAACAAACTCAAGGCTTTTATTTAAGGTTTTAGGCGTGGCAAGCTTACATGAGGTTTTTAAATTAACGTAATTGGTTTGCGATTTGTAATGAGTACCTAGATATGTCCTTCGTTTACATCAACTGGAAGCAGCTGGCTAACACTTAGTTTTGCACAGTGCTTCACAGACCTCAGAACACTTGCATTCTCTCACTGAACCATCCCTGTCAACCTGATGTCACGCTGGTTCCATCCTTTAATTCTTATCTTGATCTTATTAACTTCGAATAATCACCCCATGTAGAATTACAAAGGTATTTATTAGAAGATATGAATGACTATATAAAGGGATAGCAGTTCCACAAGGGTGTGTGGCATCACTGCCACCCTGCCCACTTAAAGGACATAGCTGCACTCCAGGGTGCCGACGTCACTGGCGTCTGGGATATATTTTTTTCCTAGTACTGCACTTCTCACTGCTGCTCTGGGCTGGCAGTCACCTTCCCTCTGCCTGCTCCAGGCACATCCGCATGGTAGCTGACTTAGTGTTCAGGAGGCCCTGGTGGGCAGGCCAGTGGCCTTGAAAGCAGCTTCCTTCCCCACCCCAGGAGTCACAGACCTGGGCTTCTTGGCCAATAGGCATTTCCCCATGTCCTTTAGGACAACATACAAGACTGGTGAGTGGTAACTTTGTGAAGATTCCCACCCTCCTTCCCCGCCAAAAAATTGGCATTCTATATGGGTGTGTCTTTTGTGCTGGCATGCATGGTAGCTAAGAGCCCCCAGAGGGCAGAGTTTATTCACCTCTGTCCTGGAACTGTGTCCTCAATTTGCTTCTCCACTCTGGTGGCACAAGGTAAGGGAGTAACTCACCGTCTCCCACAGTGAAGTTCTACTAGCCCCAAGGTAAGAATCGTACCCATTCTGCCCTTCCCCCAAGTCAGCTGTGTAATGCCCATTCAACAGGTACAACACAGATTCAGACATGTCCGGTGATTTGCCCAATGCCACCTGGCAAGGGCAAGGCCAGAGTCTTCCCACACTTCGTAGGATTCTTGTATATTATTGGATGAGAAGTGAATCAAAAGTAAAACAAGACTCGTGGGGTGTTAGGTGTTTTTTCTTTCTTATTTTTTTTTTCTTTAAGTAAATGAGGTGGGCCCAAAATAACTAGAATCAAAATAAATTTGAGGGAGTTCCCTGGTGGTGTAGTGGCTTAAGGCTTCCGCTCTGGCACTGTCAACGCTGAGGCCTGGGTTCGATTCCCAGCTGGGGAGCTACCCACATACTACAAAAAACAACAACAACAACAACAAATAAATAAATAAATTTGAACTTTATGACATAAACCAATTTTTAAGAGTAATAAAATTTATTATAAGATTAATGGTGTCTTGTAAGAAATCCAATTTGTATTGTAATTCATATTATTGGATAAATAATAATATGAGTGTACCAGAAATAGAAAAAACTCCACAGTCCCATTATGATAATAAACTTTAAAATTTCTATATGCCATCTCAGACTTTGTTTATATACACAGGAGAGTTTTGCATAATTGACACCCTTTATACTACTATATTCAGATGCTGCTTTTTTACTTATTACAAACATAGCATCATGTTGATTTATTGTAATTATTTTAAATGACTGTATAATGCTCTATCAAGTTAAGATATCAAAAATTGTTTAAATGTTTTGTTTGGTATATTTTTAGTTTGCTTCCCCTTATTAATGGCACTACAAGAAGCTACTTTAATTGTATAACTTCATCCTTTTAAAAATAACAAAAATAAAGTTGTACTTGAAATATGTGAGAATGCATGTATGTGTTACTTAATTTTAGTTCATTGCAGGAAAGTTAATTTTAGAGAAGAAGAAAATATAATAAATGCCATTTTGTAATTCCAACACTTAGAATAAATGCTATTAAACTTCTAGCATTTTAAAGATGCACATTCCTGACATAATTATCTTAATAATCATTGGGACGCCTATAAATAATAGTAAATATAAAACTAGAAAAAGAAGAACAAATTAAATCCAACATAAGCAGAAAAAAAAAAGAAATAATAAGAACCATAGTAGAAATTAATGAAATTTAAAACAGAAAGTCAATAGAGAAAAAAGAATGAAACCAAAAGCCAGTTCTCTGAAAAGAACAATATCAATAAGGCTCTAGCCATGCTAACTATGAAAAACAGAGAAAGAACACAAATCACTGATATCGTCAATGAAAGAAGGAACATCACTACAGATCCCATAGACATCAACACGATGATAAAGGAGTCCTGTGAAGAACTCTGTGCCTCAAATTCGATAACCTACTTATATAGAATGGACCAATTCCTTGAAAGATGCAATTTACCAATATTCACACTAGAGAAAATAGGCAATCTAAAGAGGCCTATATCTGTTAAAGAAATTGAATCAATAATTAATAACCTTTCAAACTAGACATCATTAGGCCCATTTAAGAAATGTGATTTTCTTTTCTTGTTACATTTTTGTCTGTTTGGCATCAGGGTAATGCCAGCCTCATATAATAGAATGAGTTAAGCATTCCCTCCATTTTTAGCCCCTGAAAGAGGCTGCAGAGAATTGGTATTCTTTCTTCCTTAAATGTTTGGTAGAATCCAACAGTGAACCTATCTGGCCCTGATCATTTCTGTTTTGGAAGATTATTAATTCCTGGGAGAACCAGAAAGACAGGAAGGGAACACAAGGACTATTTGAAGCAGTAATAACTGACTTTACGCTAAACACCAAACTACAGATCCAAGAAGCTTAGAGAACACCAAGAAGAATAAATGCCACACCTGGTTCACACTGCAGAATAAAGATAAAGAAAAAATCTTGAAAGAAGTCAGAGGAATAAAACACCTTGTCTATAAAGGAGCAGAGATAAGAATTATACTTGACTTTTCAGAAACTGAGCAAGCAAGAGGCCAGAAGAGACCTGACCTCTCTATGCCCCCGTTAGCTCACCTGTAAAACAAGTCTTACAATTCCTGTCCCTGCTGTCACACAGTAAGTGCTCACTAAGGGGTCACAAATATTTTCAAGTTATCTGGTAGAGTCTCAGAGAGTGCATGTAATGGGCACAAACGGTAGTCTTTTTTACCTCCTACCAATCATAACTATATATAACATAGAAATCCTCCCAATGACTACAGATACATTAGGAAATAAACAGGTTTGTGGATGTCCTGACTACTCAACACACCCAGTGGATCATGTACCTTGTTGGAAGAAATTCATTCAGAATTCCCTCAGGAATTAACTCTTCATCAACACCACCCCTGGTCAAGCACATCCTTCATGTTTTGGGAAGTTTAGGGAAAAGGTGGAAAGAGGGGCAGCAAGCTAACATCCCCGATCCTACCTCTGTGGCTGGCCCCGTGCTGGGCACTTGGCCTACGTTACCTTGAGTTAGTCTCCAAACAACCCTGTAATGTAGATACATTCCTCTCCATTTCACACACAAGCATGTGGGGACTCGGCAAGGTTAAGTCATTTGTGGATGATCACAAAGATACTAAAGCGTGGAGCGGGGATTCAAAAGCAGCCTGTCACATGGAAAACACTTGGCTCTGAAGGACCAGCACCAGGGCCTCCTGGCCTGGACTCTATGGGTCAGGGGAGAGACCCTGTGTCAAAGTCTCTGAGTGAGACCAATCGGCCCTTGGCCTTGACCAGGAGGGGAACTTCCTCTAATCTCTTGAATTGGAAATGACCTTAGGAGCCCTCTGGGGAGTGATGTATTGTTTCCCTGTGCACTTTTCCTTAAGAAGAGCAGAGGAGGCTCACAACTTGTGAATATGGACATCCTTTATTCTGGCTTAATGACCCGCAGCCCTGGTGAAGTGTAGGGATGGATGGAGACTGGCACCCTGCGGTGCTACCTGTGAGCCTTCCCCTCCTCTGTGGTGACACTTGGAGGCACTCAAAATATGGGTCTGAAGAAAGAGGGGCAATTTCATGTACTGACAAGGCTCCTGAAGGTGGAAGGCAGATCTCTCTCAGTCTGTCTCGGTTCAGGCTCCTCCACCTCTCTTACATCACTCTTTAGTCTGAATGGGTTGCATGAGCTTCCTTAAAAAACAGAAAGCCCTCAAAGCATCAAGTATTATTGGAACATAAAGAAGTTTCATAAGGAAAATTTGGTAATTCTTCCTTATTGGGCTAGTCACAATTGTAATTGATTACTGATTTGATTTTTTGGTAAACAGCACTATCTGCTCTAATTGTCAGCTATCTGACTCAGGACTAACTTGCAGCGTAGGCATGCATTGCAAATTCTGTTTTCTCCACAGTCCATTTACTGGTGCACTCAGTGTGTGGTTATGAGGCAACTCTGATCCGCATGTCACTGTGGCTGGCGTTGGAAGTACAAAGCAAAACAGGACATGATCTCTGCCCTACGAAAGTCTATAGTCTGGTAGGTGAGGCACATACACAAACAGGAGTCTCCAAAGAGCGGGGGAGATGTGTTGCAGAGAGGAGAGGGTGAGAGGAGGGAGGAGACAATTAAAAGGTGTCACCATTGTGATGTCTCTTATCAACAGGTGGAGAGGGGAGGGCAGGGCATTTTAGACAATTGTGTTGCTGGAGGATGGGATGCATGAGAGAGAGAGGCAAGTGATGAATCTGGAATCCTAGGCTTGGGGGGCAAATAGCCAATGGTTTTGTCTACGCCACTAAGGAGTGGAGGCTTTTCAGTCAGGCAAAGAAAGGCTGACAGCTGGGAAGGAAACTGGACCTCAGGGCTACAACCAGAAGGACTGAATTCTGCTGATAGCCTGACTGAGCAAGGAAATGGACCATCCAGAACCTCCAGGAAGGAACGCCTTGCCAATACCTTGACATTAGCCCGATGCATCCCAGGTCAGACTTCTGATCTACACAACTAACTCTAAGACACTGCTTTTGTGTTGGTTTTAGCCTCTTAATTTCTTGCAATTGTTACAGTAGCAATAGAAAACTCATGCAGGGTCCAGAGTGAGCCAGCTTCCTTACCTGGCCCTTCCTCCTTGGCCTTTTCCTTAGACGTCAGTGGCCCCTGTGGGTTAATTGTTGGGGCTTCTCTTCCTCCCTTCTCAAATTTTCTGTCCAAGATACACCCTGGACCCAAAGATAATTTCAAGGGGAAAGAAAAAGCTTAAAGCCAAGACTGCGAGTTTTGTTTGACCTACATAGTATTATAAACGATTTTCATTTCCCATTCTTTTTTCTTTTCCCCTTTTTTCCCTCCCTCCCTCCCTTCCTTCTTTTTTCCCTAAGTAAGCCGCTCTGGCAACTCTGGATTGGCTGGCTGGCTGGCTGGAGGTCACTGGTGCTGTCCCCATTAAGATGTGGCTCCAAGGAGCCACCACCGCTACCACTCCCTGCTCTCCCCCACCATTTACATTACCTGCATTTTATAGGTGACTGATTTTATGACACCGGCCTACATCTGGTGTTGGAACCTGCTTGATCTGGATCTCTGAGGTGAGATGGTACAAGAAACCAAGGAAAGTAATTAGTGAGACTCAATAAAAGGGCAGAACATTTTTTTTATTCAGGGTGGTCCTACTAAGTATCATGAGGTCTCTGAAATAACATGTTTATAAGTGCTTGCATACCTGCACATGAGTCTATCTGGGAGTGAGTGTGCGGAGAAAGAGAGAACTAAGAAATGGGCCAAGATCACAGTTCAAATGGTCTGTGGACGATCTTGCTTTTCCTTCAGGGGACCCACCTACTGCAGATCTGTAGGTTCAGCCTTGCCTCAGTCCAATGTGGGGGGTGTTTAGGCACGACACCTGAGTCCGTATTTTACTAGCTCCTCGCCAATCACCTCGTTGCTGGCCTAACATCCTCTCTGGTTCCACCTGTGGACTCTTGACCTGGTCCTCCTTGACCGAGCTCATTCCTGGGTCCTCAGTTCCAGGAATAGGCTCTTTCCCATCCTTTTCCTGGCGTCTCGCCCGAGTTTCTTGCCTGACTTTCAGGAACTGGAATTCTGTGTCCTGCCCTCCGCTCCTTCAGTGAGTGGAGTCCTGTTCTGAAGGGCTAGTAGCCTCCTCACGCCCTTCTCCTGGGAGCTCCTCCTGCGGAATGCTTGCCTTGCTGGGCCTTCTCCCAGGGGCCTGAGAGGTTCTCCACACCTCCCCCCAATCCAGATCTCCTCTAGTCACAACTGCCTATGGTCTTCATAGACCTGTCACAATCACAGCCCCACCCAGAGGATCTCAAAGTCCCTGTTTGTGAGCCCTGGGTTCAACACCGCCTTTGCCATCCTTGAGAAGAATCTAGGAAATAAAGGACATCGGCAGAGCAGGAAATGTTGGCTGGAAATTTGAAAGGATTCTCTAATACTCGTTCTAGTCCTTCCTTGTTTCGCAACCCAGGCAGTCAACGAGCCACCTTCTCCTCAATTATCTCAGGTGGAGGGCTCAATTCGGACATTCTATCATTTTACTTCGGATTTTCTTCAAAGGACAGAAAAGGGGGTTAGTCACTCTAAAACTATGACAACAATTTAGGCCTTTAGGTCAAGTTTTCCAAAGAGTCTGTTTATCTACGAATTGGCAAATGAACAGAACTCCAAGGATGGATGGTTCCTTTTGTGCCTGAAAAGCTGCATAGACGGGGACCATGGAGAGAAGCTCAGTAGTGTTGTATTCCAGTCCAGACTCTGCCCTCTCTGTACCACCTGGCGTTCTTGGGAAAGTCACTTACCTTCCGTGTGTGTCATTTCCTTCAGCTGCTTAAAAATAA
Organism: Lyroderma lyra; assembly: GCA_004026885.1. Taxonomy (NCBI): domain Eukaryota; kingdom Metazoa; phylum Chordata; class Mammalia; order Chiroptera; family Megadermatidae; genus Lyroderma; species Lyroderma lyra. Next base: position 64,379 of record PVJL010006007.1, on the reverse strand, counting down.
ACAATGTCTGACATGGTTCCTCACAGGATTCTGAGGATTTGCTGAGGCAATGTACGAGAGTCATTGTCCAAAAGAGAGATCCTAGCATGAAAAGACCCCATCTGTCACCGCTGACCTAAAGAGCACCTGGTTTCCTGGTTTGTGTCATGCCATCTACATATACTTGTCATAGGATTCTTCCACAACCTTGACTCAGGGATTCTCTGGGCCATGCAGCTACAGACTAAAGACTAGAGGCCAGGTCCCCTGACATGTGCGCTGAGGAAAGACCACTTCTGCTCTCTGCCCACATCTTACCCACTGCAGTCTGGTCCTGCCACATCGGGCTGTCACCCCACTGATCTTTCCAGGGCAGATGGCACCAGGGCATTTCATTTCTGACCAGAAGCTTCTGTCAGTGTCAGGAGGCTTCTGAGTGATGAGGTGCCTCTGTGGGGGGGCCTGACTACATTACTTCTTCTCCCTGTTAGTGCCCAGGGAATTTTTGTCTGAAGGAAGAGAGGAGAGCAGCCAGTTACCCCAATGGCGAGGAGGTAACTGGTGGCGTTCTCTCTGCTGGTCTGCTGCGGTCAATTCACTTTAGAAATGGCAACAGCCCAAACCCAAACCCTTTGCCTTCAGGATAGGGCCCTTCTCGTTCTTAATCTCACCTTCCTCCCTGAGAGCTTGCATCCTCTGAAGCTACGTATCACCCTTCCCTAAAGAGCCCCAAAGAACCAGACTTGGCTTCAGGCATCAGCACTGACCAAAGACACCTGCAAAGCTCCAAGCTCCTGTTGGACTTGCTCAGGTCTGAGAAGGTGGGCTGCTGGTGAGGAAACCACAAAGCCTGCTGTCTGTAACCTTGACCTTCAAGCAGCTCGGCTGTGGTTTCCATGACTCCCTTGGGATTCTCCCAGAGCCCTGACTTAGCTTCAATCCCACTTTGATGCTTGTACAGAAGTGAGTAGGGCTGAATCAGGTTTTATAGGCTCGAATCCTTTCTGTATCCTGCCAAGCAGAAGGGAACACCTCTTCTTTCTTCCCCATCTTATGCACCTGACCCAGAAGGGCTGGAGGATTAGGGAAACCAGCAATGGAAGACCATCTGAGACACATTTCCCCCAGCAATGGTGTTCTACTGGAAGGTGGGGCAGGGGCTTTAATTTTCTAAAAACACCTGTTCTAATGCAGGTGAGTGAGGCCACCCACAGAGAAACCACCCCGACTCCAGGCCACTCTGGAAGCATCAAGCTCAATTTCTTGGGTCAATATGCCAAGGAGGGTCAGCAGGTAGAGCTAGGTCTTCAGGAGGTAGAGCTAGGTCTCCAGGAAGTTTCTCCCCATCTTTCACTGGACACTTGGATGAAGAAGAGACTTCCAGCTCATGCCTACCCTGGGACAGGATTAAGCTGCACAGTGGAGAGGGAACGTCTTAGCTGGGCCAGGTTGATCGATGAAACTAAAGACAAATACAGAGAAAAACTTCATCAGAACTCAGGGCACAGATGCTGAGGGATCTCCAGCCCGGGGAAGCCCACCCCAAGACAGCCTCCAGGGAAGGAGCTGGGCAAGTGAAGGTGAAGCAGTGATGTTCCAGGGACAGTCTGGAGACCTGGTTTGCATGCTGCAACATTTTTTGTCCTGGGAGACATTTCGTCTGGATGCAAAGGGCACGATGCCAACCCCATTGACCCAGGGAAGTAAAATCCGGAGATGAGGCCAGATAAACACTAGAATCACCAGACTTCAGGGCAGTTTGGGCGCTCTGGATCACAGGCAATGTTCCACGATGGCCTCCCCAAGCAGCAATGAGGGGACACATGCAAATGGGCAGGCCAGGCAAGCTGGCATTTCAGAGAAGCAGTACCCCCAAAGTGGAATAGAAGCTGACAATGGGACAGAAAGGAGAGGCTTGCTGGGAGGGACCAGGCGGAAACAAGGTGGCAGCAGCGTTTGGGCGTGGGATTGAAACAAGGCTGTAACACAGCCTCCACCTGGGAGGCTAGGACCAGGGCCTTTACGCACATTACAGGGGCGAGAAGACCAGCAGCAGGAGCCTCCAGAATGGGATGAAGGGCCTGCTTGAGCCAGCAGGTGCCCTCAGTGGGAGGGGAGAGTGACAACTAGGATGTCACGACCGTCTCTTTAATAAAGGTCACACACCACACCTGGGAATGGGCAGAGGAGGCAGCAGAGATACAGAGAAGTTTATGGGGCTTCAAGGGGCTATAAAAGAATCAAGAAGATGTGATTATTCTAATGAGAGCTGGGCACAGGCCCCTGGGAAGGCCAGTCAGGAGACCCCATCCCTGCCACTCACAAGCTGTGTGAGCTTAACGCTTTGGCTGTGACGTTTGGATATATCCAAATGAATATTTCCATCTGCTGGCCACAGTGTTTAGGAAAGCAGATGCACACTTTCCTGTATTTTTGTGTTTTTCAAGAATGAATAAAAATAGGAAATTTTTATACTTTAATGTAATCATTTATTTTAATAAAATGTACCACCTTAAGTGTATTGACTTAAACATATAAATACTGTAATTATTGTAAAATTGTTGGTGTGGAAACTGTTTCAAGGACTTTACCCCATTTACAGGATTTTTAAATATGTTTTCCCATGGCTTGCACTGTCAACAACAAAGATGTTTTGTATGCCATATTGTGTAACATTTTGTAATAAATTTTTTATGTCATCAATACCATTAGATTCTAATTTATACTTAAATCTAATTGGTGCCACTTAGTATGCTTTGAGTATTTTTTGCTAAAATTCAAAATAGTGGTAAATTTATTTCCATATAAACAAAAATGACCATTTAAACAAAAATTTAAAATAAAAATAGTCATTTATATACAAAGCAGCTCAAAATGTTATTATTAAATGCATAAAATAGTCAAAACATCAACTTTTTTAAAATTCATTTTTATTGTTAGACTTATTGGGGTGACATCTGTTAGCAAGGATTACATAGGTTTCAGGCATACAATTCTACAGTGCATTGTCAACTTGATGTATAATAAGTTCACCACCTAATGTGACTTCTCTTTTCATTTTTGTGTTTTTTTGGACACATTTTGAAAAAAAAAAAAAAAGCTGAAGTCAATTAACACAGTGAAAGGGGTAAACAAGTCACTTCACATTTTGGGGATCTCACTCTCCTCCTGGTCAATGAGGTTGGCTAACCTGGCCTAGGGTCACCCTCTAGCTGAGTAGTGGACGTTTGGTATCAGTGGGGTTCCCAACCCAACTCACAGTTCTGGACTGAACTTGGCTGTACATCCCGCTGTTGAGACGGTAACCATTCAACACCTCTGAGCAAGGAGAATCTTAAGACGGTGTGGTCTCCTGGAGAAGGAAGACCGGGAAGCATTAGAAGCCCTCACCGCCATACTCAACAAAATAAATCTTTCCACGTAAGCGAGACAGCTCCTGTCTCACACCCCTTGGGTTACAGGACGTCAGTGATAGACCATCAGCTACATCCAAACCCCTGTATCTGAGATCTGGGGTTGAGGCTGCAGGAGTGGAGGTGAGATGCTCGAGGTCCCACAGGTCATATGCGGTGATGCTCCAGGCCTGGAACCCAAGTGGCCTGGCCTCTTCACTCAGGGTGTCCTGCTGCCCTCTTGCAACTTCTGACACCAGAAAAGATTTGGGGATTTACTTCCCTGGAGCTCAGCACAGGAAATGAGGCAAAAGCAGGGGGCTCTTTGGCTGCTACCACTGGGTGCACTTCCTTGCTTCTCAGAGCAAGGACATCAATTGCCTGCCCTGACTGTCCAACTCCCTCTCTTTTTCCTCTTACTGCTCCCCTCCTCTCCCTGACCCCCACCCTCATCCCAAATATGCCCTTGTACGCATGGCCTACACACTGCAAAGATTGCTAATTGCTCTCTGCTGATGTGACGTTTCACAAGGCAGGGACAACGAGAGTAAGCCCTTGACCATCGGGGTGGCTGTAGCCAGGGAGTGGGGTGATTTGTTTCCTCCTGAGGTGAGAACCCTTTCAGAAGGGCAGGAGCTGGGCCCGACAGCCAGAGACGGACTTAGGGTTCCGGGGCCCTCACTCGTGCCCCAGGATGGGGGTGGCATCCTCGTTTGGGAGGGAGGCAGTGGGCTCAGGGGTGATGGCCTGGGGAAATGGAGCGCTCAGTGCCATGGTGGGACAGTTCACTGCTGTGTTTAAGACCCCTGTCTCCACATTCTGTTCTGATGATGTTCCTAGGTTCCCACACCTGTGCTCTTTGGCTCCCAGAACTTTCCACTGCTGAGACACCCAGCCCCACCCTCACTAGACCCTGCCCCGCGCATGCGCCTCCTGCTCCCGGGGAGGGCCTGGGTGTAACTGCTCAGTGTGTCCTCAACGCGCATTCATTCACTTACCATCACATTAATGATAGATAAATTATATACGACGGCCGTCCGGAAAATATCCAGCCATAAGTGCCTCTATTTTTCCTATTACATGGCTGGAGACTTCCCGGACAGGCCTCGCACATTAATTATGTATGATTACTATGACATTAATAATAAACATGAATTTCTCATAATCACACCACGCAGAGATAATCCCATCAACACTTTATTTCTGTTTGTCCTATGCTTTCATAAATAATACACACACACACACACACACACACCCACACACACACGCACACACGCATATGCATTAAAATACACAGTAGACTCTCGGTGGGCTGGCACTCGGGGGCTTGGCAGATGCCAGATAAATATGAGGAGACTCTGCTAACTGGCACTCAAGCACCAGAAAAAGCTCAAGCAACGGGCAAAACAATTTTGTCCGTGGCCCGCGAGTGCTGGTCGCTTGAGTGCCGGTTAACGGAGCGTCTACCGTATGTTTATTTATCACATGCAAATTACACTCTACATCCACTTTTCTTACTTCCTCCCTTAACCCTGTCACGTAGATGGTTTCCAAAGGGTTGGGAGAGAGTGGGAACGGGAGCTTCTTAAACAGCAGTGGAGCAGCCCACCACCTCCATGCGGAGAGCATGGACGCATGGCCAGAGGCCTCCTGTGGGGTTCTGCTGGGGCGCCGGCACCGACGGCTGCAGCTGAAATAATGCTTCTCTGAGGGCCACGTTCATGGCTGCCCACCCCTGCAGCAAACACCCTCTGTGAAGTCTTCCAGTTGGTCCTCTCTTTCCCTCCCCTCGTTTGCTAGAGAATGGGGCTGTGGGTCATGATGGGGCTCACCTCCATTCCACGGGGGACACTTGTACGTGAGCTTATGGGGACTTCTTCTGCCCCTGATCTTCTTCCTTGTGTACTGGAAGTAAAAGCGGGTTGCCCTCCAGGAACAAAACCTGCAAGAGTGGCCTTCGGTCACAAGGGGAAACTGCCCACTGAGGGGCTGAAACGCTGGGCACCGGGACACGGGGTCGGGGCCAGCCCTCGTGGAGCGTGGGGTGTCCAGCACAAGGTGGCCTCAGAGTGCTGCCTGACAAAGGCCCTTTTCTGGGGCCTCCTGGTAGTTCAGGCCTGGCTCCAGGGAGGGCCTGGTATGGGCAGGACGCTGCGACCTCCTTCTGGAACCACCATGGAGTGGAGTCTCTAAAGAATCTGCTGGACCCCACCCCAAGGTGCTCGCTTGAGGGTCAGACTCTGAGCTCCCTACCTGACCCTAGTTGGGTCTGACTGGCCCCACTCAGGTCCCCAGCCCATTTCTGTCCTGTCTCTTACTGAGGGGCCTTCACCCCCTCACCTCTTTCAGAACAGCCCTCCCCCTGGCGCGGGCCCCGGCTCCCCATGAACTCAGACTCACGTACTCACCGCCTTCCTAGAACGTTACTCTCTAGAAGCCCTCCAACACGCTCCATCTCTCCCTCCCGGGCCTCTCAGCCCGTGCTCCTTCAGCCTGTCCATGGCTTGGCCCCCTTGGAGGCTGGTCGTGGCCAACACTGGGTTTTCTAACCAGCCTTGGCTCTGGTGGCCCGACCGCTGCCTGCTTCCTCCTCCTCGGGGGGCCTCTATCGGATCACAGTCCGTTTCTCCCATTCCGCTGGCCGACCTGGGTCTCCCCCCGGTCACGGACCCTCCAGTATGCTCTGGACGCATTCTTTAAGATGCTTAAGAGGCCAAGAGACCTGGTTTCTTACCAAGCGGTACCACTTACCTAGGCAAGTCCCTTCACCACCCTGAACCTCGGTTTCCTCATCTATAAAATCGGGATATTATTACTTTGTGCCACCTACTTCAGAAGGTTGTTCAGAGGCTCGTCTGAGGTAATAGGTGTGGACGGTCTGCCCAATATAAAACCGTAAGTGTGTAGGAAAGCAGTAGAAAACCCATGGCACGAGGATTAGAATTCAAAGCCTCCGTGAAGCACCCCTGTGCTTACTAAATGGGGATGACACCGAGCTGAACACTGACTCCAGCCAGGAGCAGCATAGATTTCCCAGGGTCTCTGGTCCTCCAGAAAGTTTCAGGATGAATTTCTCTTTAGTCCTGGTTAGCAGAACTAGAATCAAGTCTAGAATTAAGTGCTAGGTAACCGTTGGTGTTCCAAAGGATCAACTGGTTACCTTGAACTTAGATTTTTTAAAATGTCTTTCAAGCCTATATTACATAACTTATCTTAGAGATTTAAAAATAAAGGTTGGTGATTGGTAAGCAATCACTTTACACTTCTATTTTAATAAAAAGTAAGATTTTGTGTGTGTGTGGGAGAAGGAAATTCCTAAGAGCTGTGAATCAATAATAATCTAAACACCCAAATTAGCCTGGTCGGGACCAATTCAGCAGTGGTCCTGTGGTCACTATAGCCCAGGGTGCTGCCATCACCATGTGGGAAGTCCGAGCTGGGGCCACAGTGGGCCACAGGAGTGAGTAACCAGCTGGGAGATCTCGCCGACTCAGCCCAAGGGCCAGTCAGGTGAGGAACCAGGTGGCCAGGGTTGCATTTGTCCTGAGATACTTTGTTTCATTTTTGTTTCTTGGCCTTCACAGTTGCCACACCATGTTTTAATTTTGAGTTAGTTGCCTCATTTGCTACTTTAACCTTGGGAGATAGGACGTAAAAACCTGAATTTCTAGCTCCTTTTGAAAATCGAACTATCGAGCAACTGTGCCCCTTCTACTAATCATGGGATCTGGCTGCAACAGAGCAAAACTCTTCTGTCTTACTGCCCCCATGGGGCTCCTTAAGCACCACCACAGGTGTGAAAGCCTTGAAAGAATTTGTCTGAAGTGGCCGTGGTCCACCATTATCCTTAGATGAGAAACCTGCACCTACAAAAACCTACTACCTGTGTTCCAAGCAAGCACGGTAGGGGCGGGGAGGGGGGGAGGGCGGAGAGGTGGGAGCCAGGGACTCTGATCCCCAGCCTTATTAAACTTGGCCTTCCAGCCTCTGATTCAGTGTTCATTGTGAGGGATGGAGTATAGCAAGCAGCACAATACACCGCCTTAGTTCCCATGAAACTGGAAACTGTGGAAAAGAGGCCTACGGGAAGACAGAAAACTTTCTAGAAAGTCAGATGTGTTTTCCTGACCTCATGGTCCTTGGGGGAGGGGAGATAGTTACCTTTTCCAGAAATACATGATGACAGGGAAGAGGAACATGATTGCATCGTGGAAGATGCTCCGATCTAGGTGGCCCTCTGAAATGGCAGTGAAGATGGCATCCTTGTGGGACTCAGAGATGTTCACCTACCCACAGAGTGGGAGCCTGTCACTGGCAGAGGCTCCAAGGAAGGCAGAAAACCTCTCTTGGCCCCCAAGACCCCTTCCTCCAGAAGGCAGAAGCTTTTCATGAAGCTGCCAGGTAAAGGACATCTGGTCAACCCAGACTCCGGCAGTGCCTGACAGCTAGGTCCCCAGGTTCTGGGGAGGAAATGCTTCTTGGGACAAGGCCAGAGAGGGGTGGAAGTCCCCCCACACTTACCCTTAGCTTTGGAGGGATGTCTGAGTTCAGGTAGAGCTTTAGGATTATGTTAATTTTGGACCTCATTAGGATCACATCGTTCTCGTTGTAGGCCCGGTTGACTTGCAGCACGTGAGCTGAACTCACCAAATTGTTAAATCTAAAAAGAGGCAGTAAGAAGGAAATCAGCAAAGATGACAGCAGTGACTAAATAGAGCTGCCAGCCCAGACCTACCTCTGGCCTTAAAAAAAAGACAGGGCCAAATCCTGGGCCAGGCTGGGACTTCGTTCAGTCAGTCATAATTCATCTACCGGCAAATACTCACTGAGCGCCCAGCATACGTCAGATACAATGCTAAATGCTTCAAGTGTATTTCTTCACCACAGCCTGCCTTAGTCATCCCATCCTCCCTTCCTTACCCATCCTGCCCACTGCTCCAGAGTCTCCTCTGATTCTTTCCAGGGCTAAGGGTTATGGGCTGTCTTGCTCTTTCTTTCCCCTCCTGTGCTGACCCTCTCACAATTACCACCATTCTAGAAAGCAAACTATTCCTTATCTTAATTTATTTTTACTGCACTGAAATACACATAACATGACACGTACCAGTTTAACCACGTGCAAGCGTGCAGTTCAGTGGCTCTAGGTACATCCACATTGTCGTGTGATCATCACCACTAGTCACCTCCAGCACTTTGTTCATCTTCTCAAACTCCACACCCATTACACACTCACCCCCCTGCCCACCTCCCCCAGCCCCTGGTAACCACCTTTCTACTCTCTGTCTCCTAGCAACATATCCTTTCACTAACCATCGAATATCTGTCAGTTATACCTTATCTCGATTTCAGGACACAGTTCACTTCTCTCAGACTACTTTAAATCTTAACCATTTAAAGTCTTCCTAACAGTAGAAGGCCAAGGTTTTCACATTACAGGCCTGTTTTGCATATCTGTTCACTTATTCAATCAGCACACATTTATTAAGGGTTTACTCTGTGCCAGGCACAGTTCTAGGAGCAGAGATTCAAGTAAACCAAGTCCTGATTTCCAGGAGCTCACAGTCAACAAGGAGAAGATATATAAGTAAATAAGTGAATAATTAAATAACCAGCAGTGCTATGAAGCCAACAAAAGGGCATGATGTAACTGGGAAGGGTGCAGGCACTGACTTGGAACAACAAAAATGAAACATAGTCCTTTGAAGACCTGAGGCCAGTGGCTTCCTCCACAAAGAGAGCAGCAAGTGCAAAGGTCCTGGGGCAGGCACCAGCTCATAGCTGGGCACAGAGCCTCATAGCTGGGGCCTGTGGCAAGTGGCGAGTAGCAGGTGATCTCTGAGATGTAGGTCGGCCCACTCCTATAGAGCTAGACAATGGGAGAAAGTTTGGACTTGAGTCCAGTGGACATGGAAGCCACTGGAACATTCTAGGCAGGAGAGTGCTGTTATCTGGTTGATATTGTTAAAAGACTGTCTGGCTGCTGTACAGAGAACAGTTCGTGGGGGCCACAGAGCCCACGGCGACAATGTTGGAGCAGCAGGGGAGGCCGATCGTCCTGACTGTATTCCTTTCTGCTCCCCAATCACCTCCTCTTACACACTTTTTGAAAAACCTCACTAACCTCTACGCATTCTTCAAATTTCAGCTTAGGTGACATGTCTCCCCAGAAGCCATATGAACCCGTAGTTGTCTACATGTACTTCCTGGGTTTGACTCAACCACAGTGTATAGCATCCCACTGCCTAACTTTAGCTCTGTCTCTTCTGCTATCCCCATTTCTGTGGGATCTTGGAGGACAGAGAGCATGTCCTGGTGGTTTTTTGTTCCAATACCAAATCCAGTTCCCAAGAACAATCAAACAATCCATCAGCATTTGTGAAACTGAGCTAAGTTCTTCCTTGAACTCTTAACCAAATGCCCATGACTGATGTGCTGTTTCCAAGTCCGTCTGCACTTCCACAAACGCACTTCCTGATGCCTGTGGCATGCTGACTCCGTACGCGGGGGAGACCTTCTCTAGTCCACGCTGACATTTCTCTAACTAGTTGACTCAGACATTGACTGAGAGCTATTCATGTTTCTTCTCAAATATTTTTGCCCGCTGTACTTGTTACTGTAATTCGTTATTTATGAAAACTGACAAAAACATGAACGTGGAAAGAAAAGGTATTTGTTGTTTCTGTGAAAACAAACTGAAATGCTTTGGAATGTTCCAATAAGACAAGTTGCTTTTAAGAAAATTCCTGTTGAGTTAGGTGTGGCAAGGCAGTTTAAAACATTGCAAAGACAAGTATAAAAACCCAGAAGGATTAAGTTGCTTTACAGTAACCTTTAAATTCTTGTTCCACTTTAAGGAGAGAAAAATTTGAATTAGTAGATAGTATTTTGAAGATAGTATATACAAGAAAAATATGGGACTTCCAATTAGTGGAATGGCTTTGGCTTTACATCAAAAGTTGGACAGGCGAGTGAATGTACAATAATACATTTTAACTTTATAATATCTGTTTAATGTCTTGCACAAACACAACAGCTTTCATTGTAATTCCTTGCTTTAACTAAAGAACTATTGGTCTAATGATGCTACCCACGAGGACTTCTATCAGATTAATAAAAAATAGAAAAAAAGGACTCCACTTCCTGGGTATAAATAAGTAAGTGCATTTCAATATTGGGAACTCCAGAATATCGATGATCTTTTAGGTCCAAAGGAAAGAATGGTGGAGATTGATATGATGGCAGCATTCAGTGAGATTTTTCAGAAATCACTGTGCCATTTACAGTCCACTCCTGTCTTTGCCGGGAGGTATGAAGCATGGGAAAGCCCCAGGGGAAGGAGAGACAGAAACTTACTTCTCCATTTCAGAAAAGAAATATGTATCATTGACTGCAAAGTTGACAGTGATAATCCTGTGGCCAAATATGCGTCGCTTTGTAAGGATTACATCTCCATTCTCCTGGTCTGCATTCCGGACATGTGAGTGATATGGGGTTGTGCGTCCTGATACAGTTGGTGATGCAGATATATCTGAACGAGAAAGAGGAAGGCATTAACATCTAGCTTGGTCAAGTCCCTCTTAAGCCTGAAGACTTTGATCTGGGCACATCTGAACTGAAGAAAGGAAACTGTGGACCCACCTTTGGGCCTATTGAAATAGCAATTCCCCACCAATAGACTCAACCTTAAACTTAGACTTGAAAGACTGCTGAAAAAGCAATCTTCTCAGATGGTATGACAACATACATTCCAAAACTCAAAACAAATCAAATGAGTGTTGAAAGATGTTTTCCTGGTGCTTATCTAATAGAAATATAAGCACACTGCAGTTATGCCAATCCCTAACATTTCTGCAGAAACTAAATATGCAGAGGTGACCTGCAAAATGGAGTGTATGGTTCCAATAATGCTTATTCAAGGTGTATCAGGGAAGTAATTTAGCAATAAATTGGGAAAGCAGCACAAAGCAATAGCCAAAACATGAAGAATAAATGAGAAGTTTATTAAGCAACAGACAGTAAGAAGAGTAGAAAAGAGACAAGAATGAGTAAAGGAGAGCATAGAAGGTTCAAGAAGGTTTGGATTGTGTCTCAGAAAATGCAGTTACTTTAGAAAGTTTCTTGACTTGCATATATTCAAAGAAATACACTCACAGAGATTTAGGACTGAGAAGAAACAGTTTTGGGCTAGACCCCAGTTAACTGCCTCGCTAGGTTTAAAAAGATTGTTTAATCCGGCTCTAGGATTTACTATTCCTGCTATAAACGCTTTATTCTGGATACCTGTTCAGGAATAATTGATGTGGGGATGGTGCTGCCTGTGGTGTAACTGGGATTCCTATTGATGAGAGGGTAACTACAATATTCAACTTAGCACCTGTTGTGTCCCAGATGCCGTGCTAAGTCCTAGGGTTCCAGCATTGAATAAAACATAAAGTCTCTCCCAACTATCCTACAGCCTCTCTTTATCTCTGAGACTTGTGCTTGAAGGAAATAAGGAAGTCTGAACCACAGTGGAAGCTGATGTGATAGGAGAAATCTACCCAAGAAAACTGTAAGTGGTGATATGCTTATAAACCTTCTCTGATAGGGTGGGGGAGGGGGCAGACCTGATTTTTATTATTTGCCCATTTCTCTAGTAAATACTCCCATCATGGTTGATTTCAAGTTATTGATGCTTTGTTAACGGCTCACAAAATACCTGATAGTTAACCGTTGGCTCTCAGTTGGGCTAAGGTCATTGGTTATTGTTATTGTTATTATTATTGTTTTCAAAGCAAGACCCAATTATATGCTGGCTATAAAAAAGCACTTTAAATGTAAGGCATAACTAGGAAAAATAAGGAAAAAAGGGTAAAAAGATCTGCATGCTAACCCTAATAAAAGGAGAAAGCTGGGGTGGCTATTTTAATATCAGACAAGGTAGATTTCAGAGAAAAGAATATTGCCAAGAATAAAGAAAGTCCTTTCATGATGATAAATGGGTCAATTAATTGGAGGACATAACAATTCTGAAAAAGGCTAACCTACAGTGATAGAAAGCATAAAACGTGCATACAAAACCTTTGTGCAGATTAGAAAAAAAAGATAACAATATTAAAATTCCAATAGAAAAATAGACAAAGGACATAAACAGTTCAAAAAAGAATACAAATAACCAATAAATAAAGGTGCCCAATTACTAAAGAACTGTGCCTAAGAATGGTACGTTATTTTTCCTCTACTGGATTGGCAGTTTTTACAAAAAAGTTGCTCCCCTCCTGTTTTGCCTAAGTTACTTATTCCTGAAAACTCAACTTCCTGTCATTTTCTGGGAGAATTCCTCCCTGATCCTCCCCTTTGACTAACTAGGGTCTCCTTGCAATTATCATCAGGAGCACTCCTCACAATTTTATAGTAACAGCAAGAGTACTGACTAATCCTTCTGCAGCACATACTATTGCTAAGAATAGAGCGTGCCAAATGTATACATGTTTTAGGAAAGAAAAAACCTATTAAAATTGTAATACTCAATATATACCGATAACAAAAGATGAATACAAGTCACGTTTGGCTTCTGCAGTTACAAGAGGTGCTCAGAGTGGTCACCATCTGATACCATCAGACACTTCTGATTGCCGTGAACTGCTGCTTGAGCAACGTTGACATCTCTTAAAATGGGTACACATGTTTTTGGCGCCCCCGGTAGTTCTAAGATGCTTTACAATACTATTAACTCACTTAATCCTCAAGGGATAGGCACAATTATTATTTGCATTGTACAGATGACAAAACTGAGGTACAAAGTCACTTTCAGAAGGTTCTTCAGTTAGAAAGCAGTAGATGCAAACCCGAGCAATCTGGCGGCAACATCCATGGCTCTTATTTTCTGTCTTGCTCTCCAACCTGTAGGTGCCTTGATGGCAGATCCTATGCTGCATGGTCTCTACTGTATCCTCAGCACCCTGCAAAGTGCCTGCCACATTCTCAAGAAGTGTGTCGAATGAATGAAGTGATTTAATAAATTTCCATGACACACAAACAATGTAAGGAAATAGTTTGTAAAATGTGAGATCTCACAGTGCTTTCGACTAGTCATTCTCCATCCCTTCTGGCCCCCTGAGCAGAAACCACTGGGGCTCCATCCTCTCTGGGCAGGCCTGGTCTTAGCTTTGTACCCAAGAGCTGGGCTTCTGGCTAGACTCCAGGCAAACACAGGCATGACCCAAAGCAATAGCTCTGCAGTTTCCTACTGGGCTAACCTTGGGGACTGAAATATCAACGAGGCAGGGAGTATGTAAAGTGACTCACTTTCCTTGTTGTGTACTTCCAGCTGAAGATATTCTTCAAATTCCTGGCGCGTACTGGCATTGGACATAAATCTGCGGTACTTGCAAAAGCTCTTGATAAAGCTGATCATTTTCATCCAGCCTCTCTTCTGGGGAAAGAGGAAGGGGTGTGACATATTCATTAGTATAGCTGCTGTCCACTGAGAGTCCACTACGTGCCCAACACTTGACATTTATCACATTCAATCCTCACAACACCTCCTTTGTACAGAATAGTTTTTAGCTCCAATTTAAAGGTGAGGAAACTCAGGTCAGAGAACTTATATAACCTTCCCCAAATTAAGCAGTTGGTGGGTGGAAGAATCTAGCTTCAACCAGGTGTGTCTGGGGCCACTGGCAATGATCCTTCTACCACAGTCTTTCGATAGTGGAGATTTGAGGTGCGTGATGGGGAAAGAGAATGTGAGAGCTAAAAACAGGAAGAAACAGGACAGACATAAGCATGACTCGCAAGAGGGGAATAATGGCTCAGGCAGATTTTGAAATGTTGAAGAAATAAGCAAATGAGTAAAACCATCTCTAGGCATTAAAAAGGAAACATGTCTATGCATAGACTCACACACCACACACCTGCACATGCATGCACACACACACACACACAAATGCATTTTCTAAGTTTCTTCATCTGCATCTTCATAGATACCCAGTGACCATTCATTCTCCAGTTCAGTTAGCCCTCGAGAAATGAATAATATTGAGAGCCAAGAAGAGTCTCGCTGATCAACTTGTTTAGTGGGCTCATTCTACACAGAGGGGGCCTCAATGTTAGCATGGCTTTACAGAGCCACTCATAAAGGACCAGAACCACTGATTTAGGACCAGAAACTTTGAGTCTAGAGCCTAGCATTAGCCTAATTTTGTGATCTGGGTTAACTTACTGAACCTGTGTCTCAACGTATCCACGTGTAAGATAGAAACAATAGCCTGCAAGGTTGTGGTGAGGGTTAGTGATGATGTATGAAAACTCTAGTGCTAGACACAAAGTAGGCATGATGTATAATACATACACGCCAGTTTCTTTTTATCTTTTCTTACGTAAGAACGACAAGAAGACCTGAAATTAAAACAAAGCATACTGATTCTGGGTGCAGGATCCTTTTTAACATCCTACGTGACCATTTGTGGTACCCTGACATGGAGTTGATTCATGCATGGAGAAAGCAAAAAGGAGGAAGGACAGAGCAGCCCGTTTTCATATCTGGAGTGTTGGATCAAGAAGCACAGCCATTCTTTTCTGAGATGTCTGAACATGGTCTTTAGAGTAGAGCTGGGCTCAAATATTTCTGATACCAGCTAACTCCACAACACACTAAGTGATCATTTAAGAGAAACATTTTGTTTGTTTGTTTTCTCATGCTGTATGAAGAGACTTTCCCGAATAACAGTCTTCTCTTTCTTCCCCTTTTCTCTCCATCCAGGGGAGAAAGGAGGAGTTAGATAATGGACGAGTTTGGAAGCAGACAACCTGCTCCTAGCCCGCTGAGTTCTCTGGCAGTTGCTTCTCTGCAGGACACATGTCCAGGCCTGCCTTGTCATACGGTAAGGGGCTCACCCAGGTAAGTGGAGGCCTGAATTCTTCCATTATGCCAGTGACTGGACACATAAGTTAGTATACTTTAGGTACAGGGAGAATCATCAAACGTATTTGGATTCACAGCCAATCCACGTCTTCCACACTCACTTTCAGCAGTGAAAGAACACTGACATTTTGATCTCCACAAGTCCCTGTGCCTATTACACAGGCAAGAGAGGGACCTCCTTAGATTCCCACTGGAACAATTTCTCTGAGACTCAGGTTCCTCCTTTGTAAAATGGGGTTTTCAACACCTACCCCAAAGGGTAGTTGTTTTGGTGATTGAATGACCTAACAGTGACACTCTTTTGCACGGCCAACTATACCTAGGCAGTAGTGTTCTTGTCCCTGGTGTCCTGTCTTCACTGTCTTTCTCACTGACCTGGGATCCCTGTAGGTAAGTTGCTGCCATCTTCGAGTGCTTCCTAACCAAAGTCTGTCCTTCGGGCTGCACCTCCTGAGGACCGGCTGGGAATAGCTGTTGGTAATCTTTAAACCTGCCAGAAGGAAACCAAAGAATATCAAAGAAAGAAAAAGTCTGGCCCATAAAAAGTAAGTCAAGGCAAACTGATCTCAGCTTTTGGAGGAAGTTGAAGTGGGAATTGGGGAATGGCGAGATATTCAAAAAACCATTCTTCTTACCATTCCAATCCTTTGCAAATGTCACTCTATCCTTCCTGATCAATATTATATTGTTTCTTGTTCAGGCAAATGAACAGAAGTGTGTCACTTTCGAAAGGCTCACTGTCTCCACCAGGCAATACTTACCACTTAGCCTCCAGAGATTTCATGACACAGCCCTGGAGAGATAACAAGGAGGCTATGCTGATATGGCGCATCTGACAGATTTCTTTGATAATAGGGGCATCGCACTGCAGCACTTCTTCTAAGAAATGTCAGAGAGAGAAAGAAGCCATCAACTCCTTGCCAGCCATGTCTGAGGCAACTGATGTTGTTTTCATTCTAGAGTTTTACAGCCCCTTATTCTCAATCTGGTTAGAGTCTGAGCTCGCCACAATTTGTTTGAAAATCTCAAAAGTGTCTTTGGAATGTTATGTGCAAGGATATTTGTAGAGCAAGTACTGTCCTGGTTTAGTTCCACTCAAATTTCAAGGCTAAGTATACAAAGGGGAAGAAATGTTTCAGAGACTCAGTTCTGCAACTTTTTGAAATTTTGGGTTTAGGAAGAGAGCAGAAGAATAAAGGATTAAAGTTAAATTGCTGGGGCTAGATGAGGGAATGCGAGATTACAAATAAGTATTGCAAAGAGAATATGACTCCCAGGGTGTTCAAAGACTATTGTTTGCATTGATGAGACTTGGAAACTTATCCAGGTCAGGATCTGCATATTCTTCTAGCTCATTCAAAACAATGTACACAACTTGGTATCCCGAGACTCAACAAATAACTATTTCTTACAAGTGGAGATCTGCTAATTTTACCTCTTTTTCTATTTTTATAAAATCTTTAACCTTATCTTGGTTTACCACAAGTAGAGAATAAAACCAACTGTTCATCTCTGCCCAAAAAGGATGCTTTATCTTTGCTACTTTGTTACAGATTTGTTTACCCCCAGCATGAGTCCATGCTCACCCTCTTTGATTTTCCTCTAGATGTACAGGTCAACGCTACACTTGCAACATCTGCTTCTGGCCCAGATGAATTTACATGGGTCAGATTTACCCTCCCACCTCAGGCAAGAAAACAAGACAAAATTTATGAGGATTTTCAGGGAGACAATTCTCCTTCCTGGTACAGCCTTTTTATGTCCTATGGGTGATGGACACTCCAGTTTTGCATACAGCTAGCTCTTGATTCTGATCAAACGAACTCCAGTCGAGTTGATTTGAAGGTCAAATGACTTGAATTTGAATTCAAGTTCCAACAATTGGATAAGTTAGTTAGCATCTCTGTTTCACCTTCCTCATTAGTAAAATAGAGCTATTTATCCATACCTTATAAAGATGAAAATATGTTCAAGGCTGAGTAAAGTTAAACAAGAGGATATATTTCACATACAAATGCAAGTGCCTTGCACTTGGCTTCTTTTACTAGTAATATATGTACTTTGAGTTTACTATTATTTTATTCTCTGCTTTCACTGTCCCCCTTAATCTTTGTCTCAATACTGCCCCCACATGACCATTGCTCTGTTTTGCTCTCTGAGGGGGCTCACATATGACAGGCTCTTTCCAGACTCTTCTGAAATACTAGAAGGAGAAGCACACAATATTAGGAGAAGAGGATGCCTACCAGGAGAGACTTTGCCATGGAAGAAAGTCCTGTTTATATTTTCAAGGTGAGACTTATAAGTCTTTTCATTTGTCTCCACACTGATCTTCTGTAAGGCTATCAGGAATTGCAATGGGCTATCAGCCTTCCGCTCTTTGAGGAACTCCCTGAAGAACTCCAAGTGGCGTGTATTTAGGAGGACTTCTGCCAAGTTTCTGGAAGGTAAGACAGCTTGTTGGTGGGGACAATGGGATGGTGACCCTGGACTCTGCTTCTATTAGGGAATGGGGAAGGGCTTCTCCCAGGCAGTGGGGCCTTTACCCATGTGTGAAGATCAGGGTGAATGAATTGTCTACTCTATTTCCTTGGAGATAAACTTTTATGGATCCATCCTAAGCTTGGTCCAATCATTTGACAACCCCAATAGAAGAGAGGTATTCTAAAGGGGATAGCTTTTCTTTTTTTTTTCCCCCAAAGAAGCCCTCTTTTTACATTATGGATTCAAAACAACCCCTAATTGGCAGTCTCTCAGTGAGGTGGAGTGTGTGTGTGATCAGCAATTATTGATGAGTATTTCTAAATTTTCTTTGATAATTTCTTCTTTCACTGTTCCTTAAATATAGGTGCTCCTAAATTTTCATTGTCAGTCCTCTTTACTTTGCCTTAAGACTTCTTCCCCCTGGGTAATCTGTGACTCCTCTGTGATTTTAATTTTCATTGATAAGGGGAAATGGTTTTAATGTTCATTGATATGATGAAACTATCTTTCTAGTTCCCATGGGTTCCAATTCAAAATCCAACTGCCATTGAACCTCATCTTTATGTCATAGTTATTATTTAAACCTCTCCATGTACACGTACAAATTGTTAGGGCTTGTTCTTCCTCCTTTATATACCAATTTCATTAAATATGATGCTAGGTGCAGGTTTTTTATAGATGTCCTTTGCCAGGATGAAATGGTTTCCTTCTATTCTAATTTTATTTAGAGTTTTTAAAATCGTAAATGGGAGCTGGATTTTTTTATAGAGATAATGGTGTAGAGTTTTCCCCCTTATTTTATTAATATGGCATATTATCTTCATTTATATTTGGATATTAAATCAATATTGCATTCCTGTAATAAATCCCACTTGGACATGCTGTATAATCCTTTTTATATATTGCTGGAATTGGTTTGCTAATATTCCGTTGAGAATTTTGAGAGGAATATTTGTCTGTAGTTTTCTTTTTTTATTATATCTCTGTTAGGCTTTGGGATCAGGGTAATACTGGATGGTCGTCATAGAATAAATTAGTTAGTATTCCCTTTTGCTCTATTTCCTCAAAGAGTTCATGAACTATTGGTATTATTTATCATTTAAATATTTCATAGATTTCTCCAGTGAAGCCAGCCATCTGGGTCTAGACTTGTTTCTGTGAGATTTTAAATTGCTAATTCAATTCCTTCTCTCATTATAGATCTATGCATATTTTCTACTTCCCCAGTCATCTTCAGAAATGTGGCTGTTTCTAGAAATATATCTCTTTTATCTAAGTTACCTAATTTGTTCTTTACATTTGCTTCCAATCTTATTAATTGCTGTAGAACCAGCAATTAGATTTTGGCGATCTGTGTCATCTCACTTTTTCCCAATGGTCAGTATATCTAATGGTTTTGTTGATCTTTACAGAAAACTTACTTGTACATGGATGTTCTCTACGTTTTCATTGATTTCCGCTCTAAATTTAATATTTACTTCCTTTTACTTTCCTCGAAATAAGTTTGAATATATCATCCTACCACCTTTGGTCTCCATTTTTTCTGATGTGAAGTAAACTTTAATCTTGTTGTAATTCCCTTGAATAAGAGAGGTCGTTTTTCTCTTGCAGCATTTAAGATTTTTCTCTTTGTCATTCATTTAACTATGATGCGTCTAGGTGTGGATCTCTTTAAGTTTATCCTACTTGGAATTCATTAAGCTTCTTGTTTTGATTAAGGGTTTTAATCAAATTTGGGAAGTATTCAACCATTATATATTCAAATGCTTTCCTGCCCCTTTATCCCTCTTTTCTCTCCTTCTGATACTTCCATTATATGTATGTTGGTGTGCTTGCTGGTCTCTTGTAGGTTACTGAGGTTCTGTTGATGTTTCTTTATTCCTTTTTTCTTTCAGATTGGATAATGTCTAGTGAGCAATTTTTGAGTTCATAATTCTTCTGCTGACTAAATCTACTATTAATTTTTTTAGTGAATTTTTCATTTCAGTGATTGCACTTTTCAACTCCAGATTTTTAGTTGGTTCTATAAAACAATTTCTATCTTATTATTGATATTTGAATTTAATGAATCGTTGTCTTTATATTTTCCTTTACTATTTTAAACATGGTTTGCTTTAGTTCATTGAAGTCTTGGAAATCTTTGGTGAGTCCAATATCTGAATCACATCAGAGACAGTTTCTAATGACTGCTTTTTTCCCTCTGTGTACAAGCCATACTTTCCTGTGGGTATTTTTTTCGGGGAGGGGAGGGAGTAGTGTATCATATTTTTTTTAAACTGAGATTTCAGATAATATAATTTACAGAGTTATAAATATTTTTACAGGTTTGTCCAGGTTTATTATTTTATGGGGAGACAATTTGTGAGGTTCTTACTCCACTGTTTCAGTAGTCCAATTCCTCATCTTCAGTGGTTTTTAAATCTGTATCTTCCCTTATACTCATATATCCATTCCCACTATTTACTTCAGGGCTTTAATATCACTTGTCCAAAAAACTGCAACAAATTTCTAACTATTATTTCTGCCTTTAGTCTCTAAGTCTTTGACTCCTCATGCTATCATTGCTATTTCTGTCAGAATAATATTTTTTAAATCTAACAGGTATTTCTGCTCCTCTTATTCCAAAAACCTCCATGAATCCTTATTGCCATTTAATAAATACAAATTCCTTAATAATTCATTCAAGGCCTTCTTTTGGTTATATTGGTCTCAATCTAGCTTTATAATGTTTCATTTTTATATCCCTTCTCTCTATGTATTCTGTGCTTTACACCACTAAACTATTTTCAACTCTTTAAATACCACTTTTGTATTTCTGAGTTCATATCTTTGTGACATTTCTCCAGCTTGGAAGGTTTAGCCCTACCCACAAAGTACTCTCATTCCTTTGCAATTGAATTCTTACATGCAGATCAGGGCCTCTGTTGCTGCTCTAACTTTTCCTAATCCTTGCTCAAAATTTCCTCCTCCCACTATACTTTCATAGTAATTAATCAATATTTTAGCACAGCATTTTAAGGCGAGCCTTGTAGTTTATTTAGCATGTATTAGATTAAGGGCAAGGGCTATATCTTATTTTTTCTATCATTAGAACCCAGAGTATCTGGAACACATTGTGTGGGTGCTAATGATACAAAAAAATAATCAGTTAAGGGAGTTCCCCAGTGGTGTAGTGGCTAGGCTCAGCGCTCTCAACATTGTGGCCTAGGTTCGATTCCCAGCTAGGGAACTACCCCCCACCCCCCCAAAAAAAATCAGTTAACTGTTTATTGATCAAAGGCTAGGGACATGGTTTAAGAGAGTTGCAACTGTGGTATATCTGGGCCATTGTGCTGTGATCTTATCTGAAGACATGAAACTGGACTATATAATTCTGCATTTTTCCTCGAGAATTTTAATGATCTTGTGAATATATGATTTAGAAAATACCTCTGTGAACTCATACTCAACTAAATTGAAAAAATAGGTATTTCTGTAGACATAGTGGGAAGTGATGAGTAGAACAAATTAGAATAGCAAAAGGAATAAACAATTGAACCTCAGGGATTAATTTCAGTTCCTTAAAAGGGAGGAATATCTATGTAGAGTATTTAGAAGAGACAGAGGACTTATCACTCCCAATGAATGTTTACAGTAACTGAAAATATACTTCTGGGAGCTTTCTATATGCAAATATTCTGCCAGTGACCTTGACTAGTAAATTTCTATGTGCTAATATAGCTCTATCCTCTATAAGAGAATTTTCCATATAGCTACTCATTCATAGGTAATTACTTAATAACATAAAGAAATTATTAATGAATGGCATGGCTTACAAGAAAATTATAGTCAAGAAAACATACCTAAAAAATAAAGAGTAGTAAAAAATAGTACATGGTAAGTGCTTGATATTGCATGTTAGAGATTTAGTGGAAAGAGGGAAGTCATAGCAGACGTACATTTGAGAACTGTCATGTAGAGCTGGCACTTGTGCTAAGGTAAGTGGAAAGATAGGTGAGCGGGCACTCCTGAAAGAAAGAGTCTTTGCCTGGCAGTGGAATCTTACCGGAGGGTGACTCTAGGATTGATTATAAGGGCGAGAAACAGGAAGTAAGGAACTTACTCCCAATTAGGAGGCTACCACAGAAGTACACAATACGGAAAAACACCAACAGGCACAAAGATTTTTATTATGGTACTATGGATAGCAATAAAAAAAATTAAAGATAATGGAATGTCCATAAAAAGATACAGTTAAATAAATCATGCTACATCCATATAATAGGAGGAGGTAGACCCATACTTACTGACAGGAATGGGTGTTCATGATAGTTGGTTAGGAAGAAAAAGTTATTGTATAATATGTATTGCAGGGTGCCAATTCCAGAAAGTAAATAATGATTGAAAATACAAGGTAGGCCTGTGCATGTGTGTATGATATATGGAAAAGAGTATAGAAACCTACACATAGAAAAATAAGTCCAGCATGACACATGACACGGTTAAGGGGATCTCATGCCAGGAGATGTTGCTGTAGCCCGATTCTGTATCTTACCTGGGGCGTATCGAAGGCTTCCTTGCACCCATTCTTTTAAAGGACATTTTCCTATCTGGTGATAAATGTATCCTTGGTTCTCTGATAATTTTCACTTTAAAATCTAATGAAAAATCACAAAGTTCAGCAACATAGCGTTATAAAGAACACTGCAGAGAATAAGAAAGAACAAAGTAGCAAGGACATTTACCAGACATTGAGTGCATGTGGTCCCCACAACTGCTGTCCTCTCAAGCCATCAGTGCTAAGAAGAGAATTTAGGGATGATTTTCACCCTGATACTAATGTAAGTCCAGGCTGTGTTATCGAAGTCTGTGGGCTTTTTTTTATTAGGCCTAAAGCCCACTTTCCTTAGGACACTGCTGAACCCGAGTCCATCATATTTCTTCCTCTCATTTCAACACTAAATGTCATCCCTCCCCCAGTAAACCATTTTTGCTGGACCATTCTCCGCATGACACCTCTGTATCCCATCCTAAACCCTTCCACTTGCCCTGTGGAACTCTGGTTTTGTAAACAGCAAGCTCTCACAGATTCTTGACCTCTTTGTTAAGAGTTCCCTCCACCTTCTTGTTTTAACTAAAACCATTCTCTTTCCTGAGGACACTGATTCCATGGCAAGTTTCTCAAGCCGTAGTCCACCATACCACACACAATTTAGAGTGGGTGTCTGGCTCCCTATCGCCATTTAGAAACCATTACTTCAAAAAATACATTAAAACATTACTATTGAAGAATGATAAATTCTAAGGATTTTAGTACTTGAAGAATCCTTTGAGATTAATATTGTAGAAGAATATATAGACTATCAAGTCATTGGGGGAGGGATGGTATGTTACTTATCTCATCCCCAGAAATGAGAACACGGCCTAGTTATATAGTCAATGTATCTAAACCATTGATTAAATAGAATGTACCCCCACAGGACATGTTTGTGTGGTTTGATAATACTTTCAGTGACAGATAGCATATAAAAAGGATTGAAAACATATACACCGGGTCTAAATAAATGCCATTAAATTGGTAAAAAAAATAAAATCCAGATTATGAAAGACTAGACACCAAAACCCCCCCAAAGAAACCCAAGAAACCTTCCAATAAAAAAACACCAAGAAATGCTGGATAAAAAAATAACATACATTTAAACTCATAAGTAAGAAATTAATACAAAACAAAATAAAAACATAGAGACTCAAAACAAAGAGAATGTTAAAAACCAGAAAGGTAAGCTGACACCAATACTTGAACTGCCCCAGAGGCCTTGTGGTGTTAAAGCCAAAATAGGACAGAAGACAAGGCCAGAGGCCCTTAGAAAATGTGCAAAAACTTTGGGCAATGCTTCTGCTTACAAGGCATTTGACAATTATGGTAACTGCCATCGAGAAATACAACAAAGCTTTTTGGCAGACTCTCAGAGCAGAAGAGGGCAGAAAGTACTAAACAGCAAAGGAGAAGAGGCTTTGATGAGCATCCCAGGCTTTCAAATGGAACCCCCAAAAGTAAGGAAAATCAGAGCCAGCTCATCCATTGAGGGAATGAAAGCTAGCTTCGCACAACCCAGTCCCTAAATAGGTTAAGGTTATCCAGATGCTGCTAGTTTGGTGCATGCCAGAAATCAAAGAAACCTGCCCTGGAGGAAAACAGCACTTAGAGCCTCACATTAGCTCTACAAGTTTGTACCAACACAGTCACAAATAAAGCAGAAATAGCAAGGTATTAAACAAGGCTTGAGCCAAAACCAAGGGGTAAAAGACACGACATTTGAAATAGACACAGGAAATTCAAACAGGGACTTTATCATTAGTATAGTTTAATGAATTAAAAGAGAAGAGGAAAATATCAGCAAAGACTGAATATCATAAAAGAAAAAATAGAAATTCTAAAACTAAAAAGTTTAATGACTGAAATATAGGAAATTAAGAATTAATAAATGGGTAGAATGACAAATTTTACATAGCTGAAGTGAGAATTGCCGCACTAGGATTAAGGTCAAAAGAGAATAAAAATAGAAACTACAGAATAAAGCATCTGAGACATACAGCATATGGCTGAAATGTCAAAAACACGTGAGATTAACAGAAGGAGGGAAGAAATTGAACGGCGTGGACAAATATTTGAAGAGACGGTACCTGAAATTTACCTAAAACTGACAAAGCACGTCACGTCAGACATGCAAGAAGTCCTGAAACTCGCTCTAGGAGCTGCCTCCACCAGAGGACACAGCCCAACCCAAAGCTAGATCCCACGCACGGCCACATCCCACGTGAGTCCAAGTGGAGGTACAGAGGTCCCTTGACTCAATGAGGGACAACCATGGCGGGCCAGCCGGGCTTTAGAGCTGAGGTCACCTGCAACTACCTCGCAGTTCAGCACCCACCTGTGCCCAGTGCTGCTCTCCTCATTCCCTTCCGTGTGTTATTCCTAAAAACATGCCCCTCATACCTCCTTTCACAAACCTCTGACTCCAGAAAACTTCGAAGCAGATGAATCTGCCCATTACTTAAGCCTAAGAGGAATAACTAAGCAAGATGGTAGGAATGAACGATGTTCATCCTCACTCATTTATAATCGCATCTCACTTTCATGATGCCGTTCTATGGTTTTGTAGAAGGAAAACAAAACAAAACAAAACAAACCAGACATGGTCTGACCATCCTTTATTTCAAACAAAGCATGGTTCCTCTTCTTGGCTTATGATCCATTGAGTTTGGAGATTCTGCCTAACCCTGTTGTCTCAAATCTGTCAGTGTAAACACTTACCTGACTTAGGTGCTTTTTCGCAATATATTTTGTAGTCATCACTGATCTTCTCTATGGCCGCCTTTGGATACTTATAGCAGAGTTCCTCAAAGGACATTTTCTTTATGTCTGTCAAGTAGGGAAAAACAGGGTAGGGTCTAGTTGTCCACTCTGGGTTCATAATTCATATACTTTTGTTGAAGGTGTTGCTTTAAAAGGGTTCTTTAAGTGGGACAGTAATGTTTTAATGGAATATTTATGTTTATACACAAAGAATACAAGAACCCTGGGCCAAATTAGAAGCAAGGAAAAACAGCCCTCCCCCTTGCCAGGTGGCAGGATTCTGCCTTTCTTGGGGACACCTGACCCATGGAGATTTTTGCCTGATAGGATGCTAGGGTAGCTGATATATGACTTTGAAAAAGGCACGAACTGTTAACACATATACAAGAAGTAATTGATAAAATGAATATTAACCCTTGCGAAGTAGCCATCTCTTGCAGGGAAGAGTTGCAAATGCATTCCAAGCATTCTGCTATTGCCTCAAAGAACTTGATGTACTTAGAGATAACATATAACAGTATGCAAGGAACTTTCTCTTCTTGGCTTTGTCTTTGGAATTACTTTCAGAATTGACAGCTCATATATCTGAATATGATCAGTATTTGCAAATAATTATCCTTTGAGGGAGAATTATTATTACTTTTATTACTATCTCTAGGGGGAAAATTATTATTGTCCCCCCTAGAAGTAGGCATACATTGTTCCTAGTTGCACATGGTGAATTGAGAAGGAATCACTGTTTGTGTGTGTCCAAAAAGGTGGAAGAGTAAGACTGAGACAGCAAGAGAAGTTTTAACCATGCACTGGGAAATGAAAGCAGATTAACAGCATCTCACCTCTTATCAAGGTGAAAACTTTCATTTATGTTTTAAGTTCTGTGGTTTAGAGTAAGTCTAGGTACACAAGTTCCTGGAACCCTCCAGGGCAGTCCAGCCCTTTCTGCCATTATACTCATCAATGTCAGTTGCCATTATATCAGCATTGTCATTGTCATCATTACCATCTCTCAGCCAGGGATATCTGGCCTTAACTTGTAAGAGCAGTGGATTATTTCTGCAATGGATCCAGGTTTCTAATCCTCCCTTTCTGAGCAAACTTGGGCAAGTCTTCTCACCTCTCTGGGCCCAATTTTCCCCATCTGATATCGGAGAATATTCTACAGAGTTCTGGTGCTCTGTGAGTTTCTGGTGCAACCTGAGTGGAGGCATCCGCCAACCTGGCAGTCAGGGCCCCAGGATGGGCAAATGCACAGGTGCCCCTTTATCAGGTCGGGCTTGCATTCCCAAACAGCAAGGGTGAAGGAAGTCATGATGTGTGCTGGGGGGAGGGAGGAGGGTTTCCGTGGAAGGTGGCCCACTTTTCCTGACCATCCCTGGCCACTAAAGGAATGCCTGCTGCCCAGTGTATGGATGGCAAAATTTACCAGCTATCCTTTCTTCCACTTCCATCTTGTTTTCTGGGAGAGGTTCTGGAATGTTCGGGAATCAAAGAGATAAAGGTAAAACAGAGGGCACCGAGTTCCCTATCTGGAGATACATCGAGATTTTAAAAGAGTTGAGTGTTACATTTTTTCTAGTGTAATCTAACACGTACTATTATGGAGCACCTGCTTGCTCTGTTTGCAGTACCTCCAATCCCCTCAGCCGCCCTGCAAAGCAGAGGCCATCATCCCCATCCTATAGATGAGGAAGCGAGCTCAGGGAGATGGCATAAGGAGGGAGGGGTGGCACTGAACTTCCAAAGCTTCCTTTGCTTGCTGCTACTCTACCCACAGTTTTCAAAGTGTAGGTCAAAAAAGAAATTAAATTATTGCCAGCATTTACAAAACCAAATAGAATAGAGAACATTAGAGTGCATCATCTAATGTAATAAGGACAAGTATTAGTTTGTGATAATATTTTTTCCATCTATGTGCACACATATATATAAGGGTATACGTTTCCTGAAGTCAAATGTATTTATTGTGGACTGAAGTTTGAGAAATACTGTATTACTCTGATGGCCTCAGCATAGATCATTAAAGCAGTTTTGTTCACTTTGAATAATAATTTATATTGAATAATAATCCAATAAATGGCTCACATGGATTGGACTTGTACTATCGCCAAACATGGTGCTAGTAGCTTTCATGGACGATCTCAGGTCATCTTTACAACAAGCCTGTTACTTTTCCCAATTTGCAGATGAGAAAACTGGGGCTTACAGAGAGGTTCAATACTTCCTCTCTGCCTGGGTGGGCTGGTGTGTTATGTTGGGGGAGGAGGGTGGCTGTGAGAGAGATATATTCACAGAAATGCTTCCTGATTGCAGGACCTGATTCTGGGGGAAGAGTGGAGAGCTGGAACACGCCAGTGGGTGCATGCAGTGAAGTATTCGGTGGTGATGCTTTGGCATGAGTCTGGCCAAACTTGAGTGCTCTGGCTCCCTTCATAGCCAACAGGAACCTCTGCAGTCAGTCAGTCTGGGTTCACCCCTGGCTTTGCCACCTACTGTGTGGCCACTTCTCCTTTTTGCCTCAGTACTTACCTCATAGGTTATTGTGAAGATTAAATGAGGTGATCTTTGCATTGCACACTGCTGACACACAGTTGTAATAATCATGAGATGCCAAACATTAATATCTCTCAGCTGTCCATACGTAAGGGTCAAAGGAATTGTGGTGACAACCCTTACCTGTTAGAAACATTGGGGACTTCAGTTCCGCCCGGAGCGACCCGCCTTGTCGCGGGTCCTCGGTACCTATCTTTTGCCACTGCATAGACTCCATTTCCTCCATGTTAGCCAAACCCTGGCTTAACTCCAGGGATTCCTGACACCTCTTGTAAAGAAGAGTGTTCTCTTTCTTGCTTATAGATTCTCTTTTATGCCGCCTGGTGCTGACGTACTTGGTCTGAGTCTAAGGGAGGAGGAAAGGAAGGCAGACAGCACTGGCTGCGGGAACCAGACAAGAAGCACGAGTTCTATAACAGCCCAGGGGGCCTCCTCGTCACCTAGACTTACGCTGATTGTTTTCAGTTTGTCAAGAACCATTGCTCCTTGACACACCAGTCCCCCTCCTCTTCCAACCAAACCCATTTTCTATAAGGCAGAAATTCTATATGAACGAGACTTCTTCAAAATCAGCTTGTGCACTTGAGATTTTTTCCTTGAGAACTTTATGTTTAGAACTTCAGGGACCATGTCAACCCCCCACCCCACCCTCAGTTGCCTCAAGGAAAAAAAAATTGCATTTACTTTAACCAATAAAGCTTCTAAAACAGCAGTTACTCTTTTTTCTTCCCTCAACCTCATGACTCCTCCCCAACTCAAAGCCCCTCCTACTGAAAACATGAGAAACCAGTAGTCCTCTTCATCCAGGAACTTGTCGTACCAGGGGCTGAGGATCTGAAAAGCAAACACGACGTGCGTTAGGTGGTGGTGCTCAGCGTGCTGCTTGTCTCCAGCTAGTGCTTACGCGGGAGAAGAGCAGGCTCCAGATCCTGGATGCTCAATTTGGAGATACAGTGGAACAGCAGTCATTAGCCATGACCGACCAGGGGGTGTTCTGTTGCCTTTCTGACTATGGTAGCCTCCCGCTGACTCCCAGGGAAGAGGAATTGATATTTGCATAAGAAGAGATGTAACCGTTTATTGAAGGACCATTACTTGATATCTCATCCGTCTTTGCTCCTATCCAAGGTACTGTCTCATTTGGTTCTCAAAGTGATCCTGAAAACCAACCATCTCCTTTGGTGTGCCCACTCCTAACATCTCCCCCTTGAAGACCTTATGTACTTGCGAAGAATATTTCATTACCTTAAAACACACAAACAAACAGTCACAATAACAGAAACCTATGAGTTAGTGCTTAGCTAGGTTTATATGTCTGTTCTCTCACATTCATTCATTCATTCATTTGACAAATATTTGCTGCATGCCTCCCATATGCCAGGTACCCTGCTTATAGCTGGGAATATACAGGTCAACAGGCGACAACCCTGGCTCTCAAGGAGCTGTCTTTCTAGCATGACGAACAGCAGATGTCACATGCTACCAAAGAGGTGTGAACAAAGTTCTTTGGGAGCAGAGAGGAGGGCATAATCATTTTTGTTTTGAGTTCAGGAAATCCTGAAGACGAAGCCAGAGGCGAGGTGGAGGACCCACCATGTAGGCCTTGTCAGTTTCAGTAAGGACTTTGAATTTTACTGGGGACAGAAAGCCATCTGTTTTCAAGGTCCTCACTGACTTCCTTTTACTTCCTTTCAGTTAAATGACACAAGCAGAATCCCAGTGGCTAGTGTGGAAATGAGCTTGCTGAGGGCCACGGGCAGATGCAGAGGCATCAGCTTGGAGGCCATTGCAGCCATCCAGGAGAGATGAGCAGGGGCCCAGACCAGAGTAGTTGTAATGGGGGTGGGGAAGAAGCCAGATCCTGGATATATTTTTAATGTGGAACCAACGGGATCCACCAATAGATGAGACATGGGTGTGAGACAGAGGCGTGTCACAGATGATACCAAGATTTTTAATCTGAGAAACTGTAACAGGCTAGTCTTATCTATATATAAAATACCTTCAATATCTTTGCTGAAGACCAAGGCCCAGGCAGGTGCTTTGCTGTATAGGTCTGTTCATCCAAGAATCACAACCCCAGTCTAAGCCCCTCATCCCAATTCCTCCACAAAGGGTAGGGGGCCTCTGGGCTTCCATTACTCAAGAACTATACAGAGGAGAGCTTTGGCTGTGGATCCACTGGACTGATCTGGTCTAACACCACCCGGATGTCCCATGCTGGCTAATTACGGTATATTGGAAATTGTGTTGGACTTAGAGCCAAGTACTCCCAGGTTCTGACCCTGCTGTGTGCCTTTGGGCTGGTCCACGTACCCTCCCTGAGTCTCATTTTCCTCAACTATATAACAGTGGCAACAACACTACCCTGGCTACCTCTTGGAGGTGCTAAGAAGCCTCAAGGGGGTAATGAGTGGGAGTGTGCTTTATAAAGGCAAATACATCATAATGCACCAAATCATCTGCTGTTTATGTCCTCTTGCCCCTTGAAATCTACTCTCTCCCCTCCTTCACCCTGCTTGGGCCTGGGGAAGTTAACCTGTATGGACCACATCAATAGGCTCACTCAACCTCTGGTAGGGTTTAGCCAGTCAGGAATCTTGACAAGAGATGGGAAAACAGGAGTAGAGTGAGCTTGGAGTGTCTGTCCCCCTGATCCCTCCCAGCCAGATCACTGTACCCTTCTACTGACAATAACAGCTCCCGCCAAGCATTCCTTTCCATACAGCTCTTCCCTTCCTGATTCCGGTAACTAATCCCTCTCCTCAACTCTTCGGGCCTAGAAATGATAAAGGTGACCCACCCTTAGTGGCCCCGGGGTATTTGCACGGTCCTCTGTGGTTTCCCTACCCTCATGCCTGCTCCTTTGTGAGTAGTGCCTTTTATTGGGCTCTCATCTGTTACCCAACTTGACTCTACCATTTGTTTTCTGCCAAGGTCTTGAAGGTGCAATAGTCAAGCCTAGGGGCCTTACTTCCTGGGAGTCTTCAGGACAGCCTCGTGCTTCTAGCTAATGTTTTGGGATAAGCAGAAACACTTGTCAGCTGGCTATTTTCCTGATGGCTATCTAAGAAGGGAAGACCCTGTATTTCAAATACATTATGTTTAGAACAGAGTTATTCACCCTACCAGACCTGAGGCCCTGAACCTAACTGTCCCCTACACCTGGGCTCCTGAGCATTAAAGAGAAAAAACCAACATGATATAGAAAAATGGTAGTTACATGCAAACAAGTGGTTAGAATGAGATGGAACCTGGAGCCATTGTAGAAAATAGGTCTGCCTTTCATTTCGAAAATGAGGTCCAGCCGTCTAGCGGCAGATTGGAAATGACCGAAAAATCGGTACAGCGGTCTGGGAGGGTTAAAATTTCCCCCAGTAGAACACTCTGAAGTTCATGGTTTAGGGGGACTCCACATAAGAGGGACTTGAAGAAGGAATAAAAGGTGGATATTGACCACTCCCCCACCTCCATTCTACTCAGGAGTTTTGGCTGGTTCTTGGGAATTTGTACAGCTTGCTCCTAAAAGATTGACCGACTCTCCAATATGTGAAGGGTTATTTGAATAACTATATCATTAAGTTAAGTGTACATGACCAGATAGGATATGGGGTCAGTCTTAACCTAATCTTCCAGACACTAACCCATTTTTGTGAGGCATGCCCTACCTGGCAGATCTCCTGCTGCGCTCTAGGAATCCAGGGGTTCATATCCCCAACAGGCAGCAGCTTCTTCAGGCCTTCCATGGTCTCGGATTTGAGTGGCAGGCATGGAGCAATGTGCTCACTCAGGTACAGCTCACAGATTCGGTTGCCCAGCATGTGCCAGAAGATGGTGTTTCCGGTCTTCCTGTTACTCATCAGGACACTGAGGAAACGCTGCAGGTCCTGCCAGAGGTCCAGGAGTTTGATCTCCACTTTCAAATTCAGCTTCTTCAGGTGATCCCGGAAGGGGTTCCCTGCACAGGCATCACCACACAAGGCCCATTGGGTGTACCCCAAGGAGAGGCTTTCCTTGATGGTCTTCTTGATTGTCATTGGTGGGGAGTGACTGATGATGGGGGTGGCAGTCCTCAGGTGGGTAGAGAACTTTGTCTCGAAGAAACCCTCCATGTAGAGGTGGCTCTTGGCTTTCTTCCTGGCACAGAGAATATCCTTTCCCAGGGCATGGATCATTCTCTCCTTTGAGGAGGCCTCTTCCAGGAAAGGCATTTGTGTAACCACCTTCTCCTGAGGACACGTCTCCTGAGGGGGTGTAGTGTTGATGTCTGGCTTGGTACCCAACTCTAGAGACCAAGACGCATGATCTATCACCTGCCACATCTTCCTCCTGGTCTTCCTGCTGGAGTACTGCTTCTGGGGGTGGTGGCTCTCTTTGATGCTCATGTTCAGAGGGAGCCCCCCTTCGTGGGTACAGCAGATACTGCACAGGCGGGTCTCATACTCCTGTATCAGACCCTGGCACGACTCCTCCTTGACTATACTCATCACGGCGTGGGTGTAAAAGTTGGGGAGCCAATAGCTCTGGAGTTTGAACAGAGCTACTTTCTGCATGTGGCTCAGGGTCTCCCTCCTGGTGGTTGACTGGTTGGGGTGCCAGATGGAGAGGTTCAGGAGGGACTCTGGAAGGAATGCAAAGAGAGGAAGATGAAAATGACGTGGTGACAGGGAGGTTTTTTTTGTTTCTCCGGATGTGTCTGTGCCTAACAGTTCATTCATTGCTTATGCAATCCAGGGGGGTGAACAGGTCAACTACATGTTGGACACGTTTTTAAGGTTTGTTCAGCACAGAGTGACTCCTTTCTCTGACTACCTTCCTTCTTTCCCATAGAAATATGTCATTTTATAGGATTCTTCAAGTTCCTTTTTAGACTATTGAATGTTATTGTAAAGAAAAGCAAAAGCACAAGAAAACACGTTTAAGAACAAGAGACATGTACCTCTGAATGGGATTTCTCAGGGTCAGCTCTGACCAGAGGAAAAGGTTTGAACTGGATGATTTTTTAAAATCATTAGACTTATTGGGGTGACATTGGTTAACAAGAATTACATAGGTTCCAGGTACACAATTCTGCAGTGCATCATCTGTGTGTTGCATTTTGTGTCCCCCATCCAGTGTCAGCTTTCCATCACCATGTATTTGGCTCCCCTTCCCTCATTTCCTGCCCCCTCCCTCTTGTCCCACCCTTCCCCCCTTGTCCCCAGGTAACCACTAAACTACTGGCCGTTGGACTGGATGATTTAAGCGAGTCTTTACTAACCCTGATTTTAATGTCATCAATACTCAATTATTGCAATGAAGAGAGAAGAGAGTGACTAATCCCAAACAGCAAATCTTCTGGGACACATTTTGTGTTTGGGTCAGCAATGCCTCCTCACTTAATTAATAAATAAACTTGGATGAATCTGAGGTTCTAAAGCAGAGGTCGGCAGACCTGTTCTGCAAAGGGCCAGGTAGTAAATATTTTAGACTTAATGGGCTACAGACAGTCTCCTTTTTTAAGCCTTTAAAAACATAAAAACATTCTCAGTTCATAGGCTACAGGTACTTCATTTAGCCTGTGGGCTGTTGTTTGTTCTAGAAAATCCCAGAGGACAAGCCCTGTAGGCTCAGAAGATCACCTTGTCCCAATTCCTCTTTATTCTGTCCAACCAACTGTCACTAGCAAGTAATATATCAGCAAGAGGCACATGCCAGCCTAAGGACAACTGGTCTCTCTCATCCCTCCCGGTGGGGGTTGGGATTCCCACTGGCATTCTTGATACATAGAAGAAGTAAAGGGTGGCAGCTTGCAAAGCAGGATTCTGAGGCTATGAGACACCAGATTGGTTACATTTCCCAGGGATTCCATCTTAGATATGCTTTATGGTTCTTACTGATGTTCATGTGGCAAAGAGTCACCACCCGGGAGCCCTCCTGAAGGTGGGTGGCCTTCAGCACAAGGAGGAGGGACAGGTAGTGGTCTCTCAATTCCAGATCCGTCTCATCTATGTTCAGGATCTCCTCAGCGAGGATCCAGAAATCCACCAGCTCTTCACCTACAGATCAGACAGGGAGGCACAGTGCTGTACCCCAAACTTGCTCTTCCAGTGGTTGCATCTGGGTGTAGCAGCTGATACCCCCTCCCCCAGCAGCCCATGCTACTGTCTCAAATACCATTAGCCACTCCTCTGGGTTAAGGCACCATCTCCAGAAATGTCCTAATGTGGGGGCAGACAGGAGGCATAGGGAAAAGGGCCTTAATGGATAGGAATCTTTGGTGATTTTTGTCGTTAGAAAAGCTGTCACTTGAGGGAAAACTGTAAGACTCTGAGGATGGATCATGACACATCTGAGTTTTGTCCAAAAAATCAAGATCAGAGGAAAAAACGTTTCCTAGATCATGGAGCCCGAGCAGCCGGCAGAGGGACACTGAGGCCCAAAAGAGCCAAAGCCTATATTCTCCGCTCCATAGTGTTGCTGGAGCTGCCGTCTTTGTGACACACTGAAAGAGGGTCTGCCTAGTTCTTCCTTACCTGCTCCCTGGAGATCGGGGTTTTACCCTAAAACTCGGGCTTGTCCCTGGATGAAACTTGATGGTGTTGGCTGCCAGCCTCCCAGCCCTCATCACCTACTGGACCCAAGAGAACAGACAGCAGGGCATCTGAACTCTTTTGCTTGTTCCTTGTCTGTCTCCCCACCACCATGGCAGCTTTACGGCTCTTGTTCACCTTTGCATCCCCACCTACCAGCACAGTGGTGCTCACTAAACATTGGTAAATGAATGAATGAATGAATGAATGAAGAAAAGGGACTCTGATTGCTTTTGCTTTAACTTATGCTATGGATCCAGGTTTTCAAAGACTTTACCCAAGTGCATCATAAAGCATTTTTTATATTCGCCATGGACATATGTAACCGTCAATAAGTGCTCTGAGCACCCCAGAAGCTAAGAACTTGCAGAGGTCTCAGGAACATCTCTAAGAACCCACCTGCACTGCCCTTGAGGTAGGTACAGAAGCGCCACATCCCTCGGACCCCACCAATGCATTTCTGGAGTAGCCACTGGTCTGCCTTTTTCCATCCCATCATCTGGGCTGCCAGGAGAAGTCCATGGAGAGAGAGATGGTGAGCTCTGTTCTGGCCCCTCTCTCAGCCTTGCATACGGTCAGACCCCCGTTCACTCAGGGTAAGTGAGGAAAATTGGTGGCCAGTTTGATGACTTGGGTCCTGATTATGTGGTACTTTTGAAGTTAGGCACCAGACCCTCTAGTGACATGCATCAAGGGACATCTGAGGGACCCACAAGCACACATGCAACCCACAGATCAAACACACCCTCCTACCAAGGCCTCTTGCCTTCTACAGTCTCCACCTGACAGCAATTTTGCCAATCCATTATTTCTAATCCATATACTATAGGAAAAAGACCAGTACAGAGGGTGATTTTCTACAACATTTCACTCAATGGAAGGCCAACCAGATGTCCCATTTCAAATGGTACATATGGTCAGCCTCACCTCACTGGACTAAATTCAAGGTGTCAGTAGGCTGACTATATGTACCGTTTGAAATGGGACAGTACTGTTTTCTGTCCTGTTTAAAATGGGACATCTGGTCAGCCTACTCAATGGGGTCTCCTGAACCTTAAGTTTCCCCAAGGGAACATACTTAGTTCATTTGGATAGTTGAGCTGAGAGTCAACTTACCAATTTAACCCTAAATGGAAATTTTATTCATTCATTCTTTCAACAAATGCCAAGTACCATTCTAAGTGACTGAGATATTGCAGAAAACCGAACAAAAATCCCTGCCCTCAAGGAGCTTAGATTCTAGTGAAAGAGACAGACGATAAACAATAAGCATAGAAAATACATTATCTAGTAAGGTTGAAGGTTATACTGATAAGCAGTACAGAAGAAAAATGAAAGGTAGAAGAGAGAAGAAGGGGCTAGGAGTGTTAGGGCAGGGGTGGGACAAGTGGACATTAGGATCATCAGGGTTGGCTTCATGGAAGAGGTGAGGGCTTCACAGCAATTTAAGGAGGTGAGAGAGGGAACCAATGTGGATATATGGAGGAAGAACATTCCAGGCTGAGTCTACAGGCAGAGCAAAGCCTTGAAGTGGTACTGTGTCCAGCATGTTTGAGGAACTGCAAGGAGGTCAATGTGATAGAATGGAATGAGTGAAGAGGGGAGGAGGATAAGCTGACCAGATGGATCTTTTGAAATTGGACAGAAAACAACGGTACTCAAACAGTACCTTGAATTCAGCCCAGTGAGACCAGTCTGACCATATGTATCGTTTAAAATGGGACAATACCATTGCTTTCTGTACCATTTCAAGCAGTACGTCTGGTCAGCCTGGAGTAGGAGGAGATGAGGACAGAAAAGAAATGGAACCAGGTCTCTTGGATCTTGAAGGCCATTGGAGGTGTGTTGGATTTCACACTGAGACAGGAGCCATTGGTCCAGGAGTGAGTGTGTGTGTGGGGAACAGAGGAATGACATGATCTGAATTAAATTTTAAAATTAATGAGCAGCAGAAGCAAGGAGACTAAGGAAGAGATGATTTCAGGGGCCAGGTGAGAAATGATGTGGCTTAGACAAGCTGGTAGCAATGAAAGTAGAGAGATATGGTTGATTCTGGATATATTTTAGGTAATTTTGTCATATGCTATGGCCACTATTAACTCTCTCACTTCTGGTTACAGTAAGACCAACAGCCCAGCCCATCTGATTCCTGCTTATTGATTTAGGTGCCAACTTTTCAGCCTAAGATTTCAACTACTGCTGCAGCACAGGCTGAGCCCCCTGCATGTCTAAGGCTACAAAGGTGGCTGGTGTTTGTACCTTACTGTAGAACCAGCACCACTATGCCATCTGGCTTCCCATATTTCTCCACAGGGACACCCCCATGCTTACCTCCTTCTGGGGAATTGATGAAACTGATGAGCTCCTGACAGAGAATGTAATGGAAACACAAGTTGGTTTTATAGAAGAAAGGTAACCGGTATTTTTCCAACCAGGTCAACAATCCTTTGTACTTTGCAATCTAGAGTCCAAACAAAATAGGAAAAGTATAGAGAAATGGAACTGAACTAAGAAATTCAACTGAGCAAGAGGCAGTAAGCAACCTCACGCCTGCAGTATATGACCCAGAGGAGAGGCATGTTGATTAAAAGTAGTATCTCAGGGAGCTCCCTGATGGTGTAGTGGCTTAAGGCTTCGGCGTTGGTGCTGTCGGCGCTGCGGCCTGGGTTCCATTCCCAGTCAGGGAACTACCCACATACCAAAAAGCAAAAAAAAAAAAAAAAAAAAAAAAAAAAAAAAAAAAAAAAAAAAAAAAAAAAAAAAAAAAAAAAAAAAAAAAAAAAAAAAAAAAAAATTTGTAAAAGTAGTACCTCAGGGGCGTGGAGACTTGGGCTAAGGCTTCCAAAGGAGTGAATGGATTGGTAGGAAAGAATCAGGTTGGTTTTCATAAAAAAACCTTCCTTAGTCCTGGGTGAAATTTTTTAAGAAAACATCTAAGTCTTACTTCACAAAAGAGAAGCAGAAGAGATTTGGGTCTGTGGCGTCAAGTCATAACTCTATGCAACTTGCTTTTTAGGAGAACACAGTTTTTCCCAGGCTCCAAGCCCATATGAACTGCATAACATGTACAAAAACACACACAGACACACACATAACATCTTTTAGAGTATGGGATGGAACCCTATGAGACTGAAGCCACCAGAGAAGGGAGGGAGAAAATAAAATGCTTAAGTTTCAGAGTTCTCCTAGGGAAACCAAATATAAGAATCAGAGGGGAATGTCCTCCTCAGTTTTCCAGATCCCAGAGAAAAACAAACTCTTGCTGTAAGCAGGGCTCAGTGATCTTTCTGATCCCATGTGGAAGCCATCGGTAAGTCTAAGGCCTACAGTGGACAAGGAGAACGGAAGGGGGAGGAGAACAATGGACATGGACAAGGAAAAACGGTATAAAGAGAAAGTCTTTGGAGGAGAATGGTTGAGTAGTCATTAGGAATTGCAGAGTGGCATCTTGCACTGAGTTACATTTTACAATGCAAATAGTCACTACATGGCCCATGGGCTGCCACTTCCTATGCCACAGCCATGGCAGGCACTACCAATGAATCCCCAGACTCTTTCTGGCTCAGGTGTGGTCTCAGGGGCTTTCCCAACACAGTACTCCAAGCATCTACTACCCAACAGTCACAGTGGACATGAGAGAATAATCCCATCTGTGAACCATGGGTTAGATATAAAGGAAAGAATTCACCAGCCTTGCTTGTCCAAGTGGTGAAAATGGGAAAAGGAGAAATGTTTACCTGGCTTGATACTGTCTGTTCTATGCAGCTGCTTTGTAGTTTCTTCCAGTTACCCACCCCACCCCCAGGCCTCTTCACCTCCCATTCCCGATACACTTCAAGATCAGTTCCTTCTTCCCCCACCCCAAATCCTCTACCATTGAAGAATCTTACTCACCAAGTCATGAGGTATTTCTGGCCACAAGCTCCACTGTGCATTTTCAACTGCATAAAATGGTGTCTGACCAAAGACCTGAAAAAGAAATCTAAGAACAGCCAAAGGAGTAGAGCTTCCTCTCGCGAACATCTAATGGTCCATCTTTGGCCACAGAAGAGAGGTTTCATTGCTTTTCTATTTCAAGGGACACCGATTCTTAAATTTATTCCACTAAATCAACTTGCCTTGCACAAAAACACCCAAAATAGACTAAATTGCAAGATTCATTAATTTTTTGGTCCTGTCCTGCCCCGACCTGGGAATTATTTCTCCATGGACTTAGGTACAGTGAAGGTCTAAAACCCTTTCATAAAGAGAAACAGCTTTGGATTTGCCTAAACTCTTGAGTTGGAGAAAGCACGGAGGACTGAGTATATAAAGATTAGGGGTACACATTCCTCGTGCAGGCATTAAGAGTGTCCTTACTGATAGATAATTCTAGGCTACTATTCTCTTTTGTCATGGAGCAGGGACTGTGACCCAGGCCACCAGGTCTGAGACTGATGGGAAAGGTCTTCTATGTTTATAGGTATCTAAGCTTAGCAGTCTCACCATGGGCACTAAAATGTCTCAAAGTGTCCCCAAAGTATTTGTGGTAAACTAGAGGCGGTGAGGCCCCAGCTCCTGGCTGAGCTCTCAGCACATCATGTCAGTCTGACCATCTCCCCAAGACTAGTAGTCCCAAACTTTTGTCTGTCAGTGGCCCCTTCCTTGTCTCACCTTTGTTCTCAGCTGCAAGGTATCAAAGGAAGGTGATGGTACCACCTGCACTTAACAATTATCAGTTTCTAATGGAGACTCAGTCCTCAGTGACCCCTCTCTGCCCTGCAACCAGTGTGTGACAAGATACGCCCTGCCTTGAATGTGAGGTTACCTTTACGGGATGTGTGGTGGCACTGGGAAGTCATGAGGTCACGTGGAGTAGTCTATGGAAGCAGTTTGACCACGTGACATCAGTACCAGAGAGGGCACAAGGCTGAGATCTGCAGCCATAAGACCCGGTCAGCTCCCAGAACGGCCCCATGTCATCTTAGGCCGTCATTTAACTTCTGACATCTGTCTGTGTGAAGTGAATGCTGTCAACTTCACAGGGCGATGGTGGGAATTATGTGGAAGAAACGTGTTAAATTGATGGCACTGCTCAACATGAAATGTCACTGTCTCTCTAAAGAGACCACAGCTGCGTACAGGGCCAGGACATTCTTATCATTTTAACTGGGATTCCACCTCCCACATCACGCTGTCCATTTCTAGAACGTTACTGTGGGCTGCTGAAATTGTGTTGATGAATGTCTTCAGATTACTTCTGAAACCTGTCGCTTAGATGGGGGCAGAGGCAATAGCACAAGTGAGGACCACCCAAAAGATGTGCTCCTAGAGGCCTCCTCCTCCTTCCTTTTTCTACCATGTTGCTGGCACCATGACCTACCCAGGTGCCCAAGCCTACCACGCTGAGCCCTCTCTTCCTGTCACCACCTCTCCCCAACATCCAGCGACAAGGTCCCGTGTTTTGCTTTGTAAAAAACTCTCCTCTTTCTCATCCTTTTCATCCTTCTCCGTTTAGCTCCTCATCATCTCCCCCTTGGACGACCGAGACAATCTCCTATGGGCCTCCCCGCCTCCACCATGGTCCAGCCCCATCCACTGCCAAACTCCTGCAGACATGAATTTTCTCAAATGAAAGTCTCGTCATGAAGGGTTACTTCAAACACTTCAATGGCTCACCATCGCCTTCAGGGTGATGTCTGAACTCCCAAACGCCGCGCAGCCTGCCTGCCCTCAGAGGCCTGTGCGGACGAATCTGCTCTCACGACAGTTGCCTGCCTCTCACAACCTTGTCTGAGCCTCCCTGGGTTCTGTGCAGTTCCCCCACAGGATCGCATTCCCGGTGCCTCGGCTCGTTCCGCTCTGCCTGCGATGCCTTTGCGTCTCCTGCTACCCAGTCCCTCAGTCTTTCCCTCCTTCTTTCTCCACCAATCCCTCCCTAGCTCTCAAATGCCTCGTCTTCCTTCAAGACGTGGCTCCTGTCAGCTCTTCACTGAAGCCTCTGCTGACTCCTCCAGGTGGGAGTGGCCTCTCATGCCAATGCCCATGTGCCCCACTGCCTTCTAGAGATTTCTATCTTGTCACTCACAAGCCTTCCTGCACCCCACTTGAGGAGGCTGGGCCTTTGGGATAACGGGAAGTTCCTGGAGATTTTAGAGGAGATCCTGACTCATCTTTATTGGCTCAAATTGAAATAGTTTTGATTTGGTAAGGAGTTTATTTAAAAATATAAAAGGCACTCAGCTCACTATTCGGCTGGTGATGAGAAACGTGGATTTAAGTCTGCGAATGCTTACCGGGAGAGAAAGAAATGTGTTGAAAAAATCGGCAAAGATTTCATCCTCGAGCAGAATTATGAGATTTGTAGAACTGATTATCTCTATATGAGGAGAAAAAAGAAACCCTTGTGAACCAGGGTTGCCCTCAGATGAGACAATGAAGCAGCTGAGTGGGTCAAATCTCACGTCCCACCACCCCACACCGTGCTACTTCCAGTGTTTTGCCGACCAGCCAAAACATTGCTCTTTCTTACACATGCTATGTACTCCCATTCTTTGTCCTTGCATTCCCACCACCTGAAATGTTCTCTCGTCCCCAGTCTGCTTCTCAAAGTACATATCATCCACCAAGAACTGGTTAACATATCATCTTCATGGTGAACCAAGCATGGTAGAGTCTACCACAAGGCTAACATTGATCACTACGCCCCTGCACCACCATGTGCATCTCCTAGCATTACAATTAACAAGTCATTGTTTTCATCCGTGGGTGTATCTGTCTTCCCCACTAGACTGAGCTCTATGAGAGGAGGGACTTCGCCTTCCCATCCTCCTTCCCCTAGGCACTAGAAAGGTTTGGACAATGTCTAAGTTCTATAAATGATGAATAAATTATTCTTTCAAGAGAAGATCTTCAATCTTTAGGGCTTTTGTTTGTTTATCACTCACAGAACCTGGCATGGACTAGTTTAATAAGATTATTAAGACATCTCAGTACAGGAAAGTAGGGTTTGGCAGAAATTTCCCAACTGACTGTATTCCATAGCTGGTGATAAGGGGCTCAACATGACAGGGTTTGCCATCAACAGACAGTTGTAATGGGGTACAGGATCAAGGCCCTCCACATCCTCCCCTTCCTCATCCTACTGTTTCATCATTCCTGGTTTTCCATTCTCACCTGTTCTACCTTCAAACTTCCTAATACGTTGGGGAGGCTTTCAACACTCATTCTACACAATAATAATAGCGACTGGGGGACAAAAGAAATCCTGGGATAATCCCAAACCTCATGCTAACCTTCTCGCTGGAGAAGGCGTGGCACACGATGACCCCGAGTTGTATTTTCCTTCCTCCCTCTTGGTTGTGTTAACTGTCTTATGAGCGGGGTCCTATCCTATCTTCAAAGACCAGGTGGGCGTGGGGGTGGGAAGAAGAAGGGAGAAGGGATACAAAAGGCGTGCGTAACAGAAGAGCCAGCGTGGTGTCCCTGACTGCCTCAGAGCTCTTCTTACTGACTGGGAAGGTGAATGGTTTACTGTATTTGGGAGGCTCAACGCCTCGGAGCCCCCTCTCAGAGACTCACCAACATCGCTCATGTTGCCATGCTCTTCCTGCCACTGTGATTGATTAGGGGCAGAGTTAGCCACAGTCAACAGAACTCCACTCCTTGTGAGTGCACAGTTCTAAGGGGTTCCAGATTCTATCAGTCTTCATGTTTCCTGATCTCCGGAACCCCCTTGGATGTACCAGACTGTTCCTATACTGAGGCCTTTAGTTCATGCTACTTTGTGTGCACTGACAGAGTCTTTGTAGTTGTTGTCCAGTTATAGATCCTGAGTTTAAATTCTGTCTCCTTTACTTGACTTTATGTTCGGGGAAATGTGTCTTTTGGATGTAATATGCTTCTAGAAAGTTAACAAGTACTCAATGAAGATTTAATAACTTGACTTCCCTCTCAGATAAGCTGGGAAATTCAACCTAATATTCAAGTTTTCGTTCCCACCCTTTGCCTCCTCGCCAGACAGTTCCCTCTGTGCAGCTGTGGGCTGCTTCATTTTCCACTGGCTTTGAGAAGGGAGAGAATAAACATTAGCTGGATGCCTTCAATAAAGAAGTTAGAGTAGCTGTTTATCCTTTGTTCTCATTCAGTTCCCAGCCCTGCAAAATAGAGGTGATTATCACCTCCTTTCCATTGAAGATAGTAAATGTGACACTGAGATCTGCCCCCCTGCCTATTTGATTCAAGAGCCCATGTTATTTCAAATATGCCAGTAAATCCAACCTCCTTTTCACATGAAAAATGCATTCTAAGGGACTAAAAATTAAACCCCTTGGACTTCCTCATAATGATCTAGTTTTCTGTATAATTTCTCCCACCACTTCTTGTGTGCATCCTTACAGGTTTAATTAGACTTCCCCACAGATGTTATAAAAGGAGAAGTAAACAATGTCTATATGGAAAAAAAAAGTATCCTACACATTTAAGAATTTTACCTGAAGGCTGAATCAAAGCCATTTAATATTTTCATCAAATCATAGCATATACAACAACTAGAGATTTACTGTGACCGATTTTGACCAAAACTTTCTAATTCTGGTCAGTCCTCCAATCATCTAGAGTCATCCCTCCAGAATAATAGACGCAAGCAAGACACAATATGGGAAAGAAGTTACAGCTGTCTTTCATTTTAACTTTTCTCAAGATAATGCAATGTTTTTCTACTATAAACTGAGCCAGGCCTGCTCAATGGGTTATCATGACCAGCTCAAAGAAAAGAGCAGAAAACTTTTTATCCACAGAGAAATGGTCCTAGAAATGAAGAACAACCCTCAATGACAAGGAGACCGAATTTTGTAGACTATTTCCAGTTCACCGAGGTGTAAAACAACTGTTGCAAGTTGGGATTTTGGAACACAGCATGTGTCAATCGCGCACAGAGAACAACTCGTGGTAAGATGTTCAGAATATTTTAATATGGAAATTAACTTGTTATTCACTTTTTATTGCCTTAAACAGATGTGAAGATTAAGCTCTTGTTCACGTCAAAGACAGGTCCATCATTTTTGGTTAGTCCAGGCTTGGGGTGCTATTTACCACATTTGGGTCCCTCCTTGTAATGCCTTAAGACATACGTAAATGAGCCCAAAGAGGGTGCTGGACACAAACTGTGTTGGGAGCAAGTGCACTTCCTATTGGAGGTAAGAAATGATTGTGTGGGTCTCGGTGGAACTGTCTCCCAACTATGGATGCCAGAGGGTGCCAGACGGTCCCTGTCCCCACCCTGTCCTAGACCCAGCCATCAGATCCACCCTAGAACCCTCCGTCTTGAAAGGGTGACTCACAAGTTCAGGGGCAATGAAAGATTACATGTGACAACAATGTTCAGGGGTGGTGGTGCCAGCAGTAGTCACACAGTGGGGACAGCTACAAGGCTGAAAGATGATGCTGGAGTTGAAAACGGGAATGCTTT
Organism: Lyroderma lyra; assembly: GCA_004026885.1. NCBI lineage: Eukaryota > Metazoa > Chordata > Mammalia > Chiroptera > Megadermatidae > Lyroderma > Lyroderma lyra. The sequence goes on along the minus strand of PVJL010006007.1, from coordinate 20,713 downwards.
CAGAGGGAGGCAGTACTAACCACCAAAGACAAAGTATTCATTGATATCACAGTAGCAGCTACGGCAACATCGATACCAGGATGGTCAGACCCACAGATCCTTTGTCGTGGCTGTGAATCATCACAGGGTCCCTTGGAAAAAGAATGTGTGGGCAGTCCACTAAGATTCTACTTGAGAATAGAAGCTCTGCGGGGGCAGGGAGTTTTGAGTTTTTGATGCATTCCGAACTTCTAGGGGTTTCTGACAGCGAAGTCCTTAATGAATACCTGTTGAGTGAATGAATTAACATGAATAGGAGGTGATAATGAGCCATCCTGGTAGACTATCAGGTCTTCCACCTTTTCAGTCCTAAGTGATTCTAGAAGCTCTTAAAGAAAAAGCATTTTGCCCATTAGGAATACCTTGCAGTATTTTTGCAAGTATAGATTGTGAATCTTCTTCCTAATCTTTGTCAGAGAGATTGGCTACCACTTTCAGGGTAACTCTGCACTGAGGTAACGGAGATGCCCAGAGCTTCGGGAAATCATTGGATTCTGGATCTGACTCAACACACAAATAAGTATCAGAGCTGAGATGTGAGCCCAGGTCTAATTCAAAAACCGTTTCAAGTCCTTATGAGAATTTTCTGTTAGGTTTGTAAATATGCCTTGTTAGGGATTTAAAGTGTTTAAAATAATTGTATTTTAAATTCATAATATGAAGTGTCTAAGGAATTTTAATTCACAAAATATGGAAATGGTATCTGTTTAGGAAAATTTGATTTATCAAATGTATGATTTTATTGAAAAATAATGAACAAGTGAAGCAACTTTAAGTAAAATTACTACATTTATAAATAATTCTACATGTCAAGTTTATAAGCTTAATAATGTTTTTTAAATGTGTAGCATAATATACCGAATATTGATTATAATACAAGCAATTGCAAGTAGTTTCATTGTTGTTGACATAAGTTTCCCCTTCAACAAGTAGGAGCCCATTAATAATCTTCTGCCTTCAAACTGAAAAGAAAAGTATCAAACATTCCATAAAACATTTTTGTGTGGCTCTTACTTAGCCACCCTTCTTAGGGGGCAGGAACTCTGGTACCAGAGAAAAACTATTGAGCCCTGAAATCCCATCACAGGAACTGTCCTGCCACGTAGGGTGTCTGAGTCCCTGAACTTACAAGACCTCACAATGCCTGCCCTGAATGCTTCTCACAAACTCCTACTTATCCTCCAAAACCCAGCTCAGAATTTACCCACCATTTCATCTATGGTCACACCTGTAATAGATGATTTATTTACTCATTCACCAACTACTTATTACATACTTATTATGTGATGAGCTAAAAAGAGCATTGTGATGATTTTCATAAAGTTACTAAAAAGCAGCCATTTTAGCTCAAGGAGCATTTTGACCTGAAGTGTTTTTGAGACACACGCACACACATATCGAGGTATCTACCCATCATTATATGTATAGAGAGCTATCTAGATATCTATAGATGTATAGATACATATATGTGTCTAAGTACATAGATTTATAAACAATCTGTATTTATTGATTGAATACTATGCTTATTCATGCCCACACATCTAAATTTAACAGGAAACAAACAGACCATTATGTTTATCAGATGCTTGGACAACACTTGCTTCTATAGTTTTCTGCCTTTCTCTTCTTCCCACCTCCATTCCTATTAAATGGACAGTTCAATACCAAATAGAGAGCCAGTGCCCTTTCAGGGCTCATGTAAAGATGACACCCTCTGGTGGATAGTGGTGAAGATTACACCTTTCTCTCCAAAACTCCATCTGGGATTTTTGTTTTTGTGTTTCCCCAAATTTGTCCTCAGTTGGTTTTACATTTCAAAGTTCCGGATTAATCTCAGAGTGCTCGTACATACTGTGCTGTGGGAATACAGAAGGGCTTTATCATGCAAACAGCAAGGCTGTCCTTCCCACCTGATGTGAGGCCTCGGTAATAATGCTTTGTAGCTTTGTAGGCCCCTGCTAATATTTATTAATTTACCTGAAAGATACATGTTGTGAGACATGATACCATTTGGAGACATTAACTTACTACAAGAGTGAGTTCATCAGTGTCTAACAGAACCTCAACAGGACAGACCTGTCAACAAGCAGTTTGGGTATCTCTTCAACTTTTACTTTTATAGAGAAATAATATCTTGAAATATCAATATCTGGGCTTTGTGCTTCCACCCTTGTGTATAAGTTCCTCTAATTAGTGAAAGATACGGTCTCAAGATGAGGTCCGATTGTAACAGCAAAACACTATCAATTTTTAGGTTTAAAAAAATCTAAAATGTGCTCTCAATATTAAAAAGAGGAGGCCTGAGTGAAGTACAAAACAGAGTTTTGCCATTTCACCAAAAAGGGACATAGAGGAAAAACAGATCCCCTACCACCCAACTTCAGGACACCAGGGGAGGTTCAAGCAGGCTGCAGGAAGGCGTTGCTCCTGGGCTCAGCAAGATTACAGAGGTTGTGGGGGAGAAACAGGGAGGTGGGACCCAGTGCAGACAACCAGGAAGGGAGTAGAACCTCCAGGGGAAACCGCTGAGCGCCATTGGTCACCAGAACCAAGGCGGAGTACAGAAGCTGAACTAAGGGTTTGAACCCCCCAGCCCGCAAGTCCCCTCTTTCCCAGGCCGGCAGTTAAGGCGCACACTGCGCATGTGAAGGCCACACGCCTCAGGGTAGCAGGAGCCTCAAACAGGGCAAGTGTCTGGGAGACTGAGTCACCGGGTCAGGCTCTTGTGGGTACAAGGAATCGATCTAATTCCAGGTCCTAACTTACACAAGGAGCACATTCCCATAGAAGGCGGAGTTGGAGGAATCCTACCTTCAGTGCTGGGGCCAGGAGGGCTTGCCGGGGTTTCCTCCAGTAAGGCAACGGGGGAGTCTTGATTTCTGGAGAATCCTGGGACCCTGTCAGGCAGCAAGTCCAATGGGGACTGAATGCCACCATTTTAAAGCTGTGACCACAGATTGACTTTCAGTCGGTGGGCTCCTTTCACACTCGAGGCTCTGCAGGTGGTTGGGGCCCTGAGGAATATTTCGTTTCCATCCCAGAGGCCTCTGCTCATCTCCAGGGGTGAGCAGCATTGCTACCTGATCGGCCCGCTGGTACAGGTATAAGCCTCCCTGGAGAGCGGCCTGCTCGTCACACGCTGGTGGTCTAGCACATGCATGCCACCCCGCATTCTGAGACACTGCTGAGCCCCATCTAACTGACACTGGGAAACACCTCTTCCCTTGGCAATAATTCAGAACACTCACCAGCCCCCCAAACCAGGGGGCAGAAGCCCCTAACAACCAGACAATAATTCACTCTTGCCGGACCTTAACTCTTGAAATAGAAAATTAACGAGAAAGAGTAGGGTGAGAATCAAAGGAAAAGGGGTACATGTAGTGTCCAAAGAACTAGCAGGCAAAGGAAAACTAGGAGGATGGTGACCCTCTAGAATTCCTGCCCCAGCCTTACTCTATCCTGAGCCAAGGTATTTTAGCCATGCCCAGGAAGGAGTAAGGGAAGATGGACAGATTCTCCATCTGAGGGAAAGAAGCAGAATGGGTAACAAAGACATTCTTTCTGCAAGTCCCCAGTAATTTCACACTACTCTTCAGAATCCCACACCCCTCCCCCACCCTTGGAGCCCAGCTACAGCATTATGTGACACAGCGAAATGCCCAGCTCCATTAAGCCAGTTCCTTATCCTTTTTGAGTTTTAGATTATCATCTATAAACTGACCTGAGGATTAAAAAGAAAAATATAAGGAATACCCAAGCCATTGGATTTTATTGTACCTGAGACCTGGAAATGGTCCAGGTAAGTAGAAATGGATCGAAGTGTATACAAAGCAACGGGTTACTCTATGGAGATAGAAGAGTGTGACAGTCTATACTTGGGGAGACAGAGCTACAGACATTCTGGGAGCAGACGTGCCCTTCTGAGCCTCATTATGTGTAGGGTACTTATTGCTCTGTTCTACCAGACCTTGCAGAGAAAACTGTCTCTAAGGACTGTGGTGATTGTATCACAGTATCACATAGGTCTAAACCTATCAAAATGTATGCATTAAATGTTTAAATTTTTTTGTGTATTAAGTATATTCTTCAATAAAGCTGGAGGGAAAAGGATCTGACTTTTCTTTGGCTAAGTCATAAAGTAATCAAAAGAAAGAACTCAGTGACAGTTCTACAAGTAGTTCCATATAATCAAAGTAGCAGTTTAAATTTAGTGTGAGTACTGGAGAGATCTGGTGGTGGCTGTGATAGGTAAGTTGCTAGGACGTGCTGAAGTATGTAAATGCTTATGATGTGCTCAATGTGACTAGCTGGTACTCCGTGTGGTGAGTGCAGGGCATTCGTAAAGACTCCATGGCGGGATATAGCACATTTACTTTACATTCTCCTGGAGGGAAGTCAAGGGTGCCGAGAGGAGATGGGCCAGCAGACGGCCTTGGCTGGAGCTGAGGAGAGTGAGGGAGGTGGGGGAAATATGTGGGGAGCTGAGGGTGAAGGCCTGTGTTTCATTCACCCTTCCTCTGCACACGGACCTCCCTCTTTGATAGTGCCACGTCCCTCAGGTGTTCCCGAAAGTGCCAGTGACAGGGACCATCCCGGGCTCACTCAGGTCCAGACATTAGCAAATGTAACAATACCATAGAAAGGAGGCACCGTAGATCCACATCATCAACATGGCAATGGAAGCCACATGCCAGCAGAAGAAGGTGGTGACAAATATAATGTCATTTTTGTCATCATCCATCCATTTATAGCCCGATATTGGTTTGTACAGCATGAAGCCGATCTGCATCAGCCAAGAGCCTGCAACCATATAGAAAAAGGCCTTCATCACCCAGAGCTGTGGCACGTTGGGAGCCCACAGCTCTGCGATAACCACCAGCGTCAGCAGGAAGATGGCCTGAGTGAGCAGGATGTGGCACTGCAGCTCCACTCCCTCTGAGTCCTGCACATGCGACACCATCAGGGGCAGAAGCAGAGACATGCCCAGGGCTTGGGCACCTCGCTCCAGAGCAGCACACCTGTGGGCCAGCAGGTTCTGGCTGACCACATCGACACACCCACTCAGGAAGAAGGTCACGTAGAGCGTGAGATGCTGCCACTGCTTGCGGTACAGAAAGTTTCTCTGATGATATAGCTTGCTAATAAGTACACACTGTCCGTGGATGCTATGCAGCTCCTGGGCTACTAAGATGCAGGCGCTCAGTATCTTCACCAACCCCACACAGGACATCTGTCGCAGCCTGGCCCATCTTCCTTTGCTGCAGGGACGGCGTGGCTGGTACTGGATGGGGCAGCTGCATATTAAGGCCCTGAAAACGAGTTGTGCGTGATAAAGTCCATAGGAGAAGACAGCCACCCCTGGGTACAGATGACCCTCAAAGCCTCCCATGGAGCTGAAGGTAGGTCTCACCACAGGCGGAGGCAAGAGGTCAGGAATGGGCACTTGAGGCTGGAGTGCGGAAAGCCGACTTATATCCTCTGTCCAGCTCACTGCAGCCACGTACAGAGGGAAATGGTTTTGGAGGACATTCAAGCCTATGGTGGGGTGGGTGTCATGGTTTCCGTTCTGGTCTCCGGCTCTGGTTCACTGATAACTAACCAACCGTTGCCAAACGTGTCCATTCCCCAGCACAATGCCTGGGCATCTGCCATCCTCAGAGACGATGTTATAGGCCCCCACTGCCTCCCCTCCCACTTGTCCTTGACACCAATGCTACCCTTCTCACTCTCTCCCCCAATTCACAGAACACGGGGGAGAACTCAGAGGAAGCCTGGAGAATACACAGTGCAGGGAGTGTCCTTATGGTCCTCCACATATCACCTCATTACCAACACCAGGTACAAATGAATTCTTCCTCTGGGTATAAGTAGTCTCAGAGCCACACAGGGCCCAATCATTTGAGGATTGCCAGAAAAATGTTTACTCCTGAGAAGCACAGATTACACATTATTTCTGGGTGTATCTGTGAGATTAGCATTTGAATGGATGGATTTAGTGAAGGAGATTACCCCCACCCATATGGGTGGGTTTCATCGTGTCTGCTGAGGGCCTGAATGGAACACAAGGTGGAGGAGGAAGGAGTCTGTCCCTCTTCCCACCGTCCACTCAGCGGAGCTGTGGGTCTTCTCCCGCCCTTGCACGGGGATTCCTACCATCAGCTCCCCTGGTTCTCAGGTCTGTGGGCTCAGGCTGAAATGACACCACCGCGTTTCTATTGCCTGAGATAGCAGATGGGGTGACTTCACTGTGTCCATAATCACATGATCATTTCCTTATAATAAAATCATATACATCCTATTGGTTCTGTTTCTCTGAAAGAATTCTGAGTGATACATAGACCTTCAAGAATATAATTTTAGACGAAAATAGAGTGTCACAAAATAACAATATACTGTATGATTCCCTATATAGGAATTTCAAAAACACACAGAACTGAACAATGGGAACACCTATGTGGAACTACAAACAAAATTTAGGAAAATGTGTACCGCTGAGAGAGGAAAGATAGAATAGTTTTGAGAGGGATGCACAAGACTTTGAAAACAATGACAACATTTGTCTGTTCTTATAGTTGGGAGAATGGGCGTGTTGATTGTATCTCAACTCCGTATAGCTTATATGCATTTTATTAAATATTATTTTTGTATCTGCTCAATACTAAGTTTTTGTTTGTTTGTTTGAAGAAATAAGAAGACTAGAAGTGCTGTGTGGGTGAGTGAGATAGTCTTGAACAATTATTCTTTAGGCAGGGTGAGAAGGTGGGAAGGCAGCTGTTTGCAAAGGGCCTCTTCCAAATGCCAAAATGAGTTGATCTTTAGGACACCAACACTGTATATATATAATTCTACAACTGGCTTTTTTCACTTGATCATAGAGGCAGAACCATTTTGTTATATTTAGATACTGCTCATTCCTTTTAATGTCATATTCTTTATCTAGTTCTTTATCAATGGACATGTTGGTGTATCTGACTTTTTTTTTTAAACAAGCAATGCCGAACAAATATTCTTCTTTAGGGTGGGTAACCATAAATGACATTTCTGAATCATAAGACTATTTCTTTTTTTAGTTTTAATAGATAGTGAAAGATCTCCCTTCAAAGTGGTAGTACCAGTCTTCACTCACCCATACAGTCTGTTAATCAGTAAGTTCTCTGGATTCTCCATCACTCCCACCTGCAACTACCCTTGTCCAAGCATCAGGACTTTGCATTGTTGCAACATGTCTTAACAGTGTTCCAATCCTCATCTATTCCTACCGACAGTACAGCCACTACAGACCTAATCATGCCACTGGCTAACTTAAATTCTCCAGTGGCATCTCATTGCCCTTAGAATAAGCTTGAAGGTGCCTCTTGCTTTCACTTGACCTTATTTCCAGTCCCTTCCCACATGTACCATTGTCTCCAGACATGTAAGAAGCTTCCAGTTTGGTCTGGAATTGTCTTCCTCTTCCACATTCTTTCTCTGTTTGGGAAACTCCTTTCTCCATCTGGAAAACTATTTTCTCATTCAAGGCTCAGCTCAAGCACTGCCTTCTCTCCTCTGGGAATGATACCTCTTTAGGCACCTTATACACGTCTTTTTTGTTACACTCGTCATCTTGCTTCACCACTCTTTATTTACTGAGAAGTCTTTGAAGTTGGAGACTGTATCCTGTGTTCTCTTTAGAATCCCCATGCCTGGAGATGCTCAATAAATGGCTAGTGAATGAATGAATAAATGAATGGGCTATTCAATGAATGTGTGCTCTCTCGTAAAATGTTTTATAATCTAGGTATGACGACAGAACAGATACATACAAGTGATGCAAGGTCACTAATGCTAAGAGCTAAAGTTAAATGAGTGGAACAAATGCCCAGAGAGCTTCATCCTTGGACACAAGAGAGGCAGAATTGAAAGGGTGTGGATGACTTGGCATAATATAACTTCTCCGACAGACACAGACTCCTTTGCATAAACTGACGTTTTTCAACCCTTTTTTTAAATTTTTGTCTTCCCTAAGATTCTTTTTCAACACCCGTGAAAATGTAATACCATAGATACACTGAGTATTTTATGTCCCGTGGCCCTTTGGAGGGCCACAAAATCACAATTTTTCACCCTCTGGGGGGCGACTGTGCCCCCTTTGAGGGCACATGTAAACCAAGGGCAGAGTGCGATCCCAGCAAACAGCTTGGTGATGCAGCACAGAGCTCATCTTCAAAGAATGTTTGGCTTTTAACACTAGGCAAGGAGGACTCATTAATGTGGGGTAGACTAGATGGCCTCAAGGAGCTCAAGGAAAAGCCCAGCTTAGCATGAGGTAACGAGTAAGTAGGACAAGGTGGTGAGGCCCTCTTCCCAGCCAGCCCCTCGGTGGATGGGGCCTCCAGGCTACAGGAAAGCCCATTGGTTGCATCTTCTCTGTCCCACTCTGCCCAGGAGCAAAGGCCCAATGTGAGGTCCCCAGAATTGGGGGACAAGGAGAGCATCAAGTAAATGGAACCATCTCTGCAGGAACATCCCACTCTAAGAGGTACCTGGTGCCACTCACCCACCCACGATTCAAATGCCCCCTGAAGGCACCACAACCAGATGCGGCTGGACAGAGCTATGGGCAAATCTGTTATTTGGAAGCTGGGCTTCTCCTAGAAGGATGTGCTGGCTAAAGGGGATGTGGCTGTTCAGGATCGAGTCCAGGAACACAGATACTTAGAAGCAAGAATTTATCTATCTTTATGCAGTGCCACCCAGGGAGAAAGGTCGTATTTGGGAGAAAGTAAGTCCTCTTTGACATAAGTGAAACCTTTTTGGAAAAGGGTCAGTTTGTCAAGCTTTTCCTTTACCTGTTTTATGTTTCCCACAAGTTTACTTAGTTATCTGTGTTCTGAGTCGATTTATCCCCAGGGCAGGGGGTGGGGGTGGGGGTGCTGGTGGGGGGAGTATGGATGGATGGTGGGGGATCTCAGAAGCAGGCACGAGTAATTCAGTCACAGGAAAGACACATCCGTTAATGTTAATGGAAAAACTGGCCTTCTGGTTTGTATATTAGTGTTAGTCAGTCCTTCAGAACCTAATCGGGCTGATAAAATGGAGTTTCTGGATCTCTAAAGCTGAGGTCTTGGTCCCACTGGGCTGCCTGTGAGCCCCAAGCCATGCCCCACCCTACGTTCTGCCATTGTAGCTACAACAGTTTTCTAAGACTGCCACGATCACATACAGGGTCCAGCAGAAGTAACACCTTTTTAATGAGCTGGTACTCTATACCAAATCTTTTATTACAAAATCATAAGCATGTAATTCTGTAACATAACAATATTTTAACTACTTTAAAAAAGGGCATTACTTCTGCTGGACCCTGTATTTACATTAAAGGAGACACCCCAGAAATACCAGTACCTTAACCTACTTTATTTCAATTCAATGGATGTGTGTAAACCACCTATATAATCAGCCAGACACTATTCTACAAGCTGGTCCTAAAAGGATGAACAAGACATGGCAACTACCCTTAAGCAATTCAAAAGCAGTACCTGGCCACTCAAAGTGTGGCCCGTAGGCCCCCAGTGTCAGCATCACCCGGGAACTTGTTAGAAATGCAGGTTCCCCGGCCCCATGCTACACCACCTGAACCTGAATCTCTATTTTCCAAAGATCTCTAGGTGATTTGGAGGCATTTAAAGTTTGAGGAGCATTGAGCTAGTAGAAAAGGCCCACCTAAAGCCCTCTTGAATTAAATGTTATGATGGCGGAATAGACCAAGTACGATGGGAATGGAAAGGAGAGTGTGGTTAATTCTGACAGATGGGTAAACACGTGCAATGCAATTTCGACAGCACTGGCCACCAACTTGGGGGTGGGGAGCAGAGGAGAATAGGTAGAAGCATCCAGGTGTGGAAAATAGCACGGACACAGCTGTGAGTGTGCACGGCGCACGGGGTGGGGTGAGAGGGAGAGAGGGTGGGCAGGGCCCTGTGCAGAGACAGACCAGGACTGACCAGAGCAAAGGTTTTTCAGGAGTTCCCAGATCTCACCCTGGGATGGCCACTCAGCCTGCAGAGGCTACACTATCCTTCACACTGGCCCCAATGGGGAGTCCCCCACTACCCTTGTTACAGCCCCTCCATGCTAGGAGCTGACCAGTGTATGGACAGAGAGAGGCCTCTTCCCAACTCCTGGTCCTTAGGGACCCTTCAGGGATGAGGGGCTGACGTTTGCAGTCACAAAGGGTGCCGAGTCTCAGATCTCATGCCAGGCCACCTGGCCCCAGCAGCAGCTCTGCCGGTGACCTGGATAGGAAGTGGATGGACAGATTCCCACGGGTTCCCATGGAGTCCCAGCGGCCCAAACAGCCTCTGGGCCTCCCTCAGGCTGTAGGGGAAAGAAAGAAAGTCAGAGTCATGACAGACAAAGGCAAGGGACTGAGGTAGCAGCTTGTGTCGCTAGGCTGCAGCTGTGAAATGAAGAAGATGGACCAGATGGTTCCCAGGTCTTTCCAGCCCTCATAGCTGGGATTCTGTTACATTCCAGGTTTAGGGAGGGCTGCCATTTTTCCTCTCTTCAAACTACTTAGATTAGATTACATTCTGTTGGAATTCACTTTCTGGTAGCAACGTATAACATTTTTCTTGGGGACACAGCCTCCACCCAACTCACAAGAGCACCAGATTACACTGTCCATCAGGTTTGCATTTAGGGAACTGTAGGTACATATATAAAAATGATGAAATAGATGTACAGTATTGACTATGCATTTTGCTTGGTGACTGAGTTAGGCACCAAAGAAGCAGAAGGTTGGGTTCTGGCCAAAAATGTTCTCATACACTATATTTGGAGAAATAGGACACATATTAGTCAAGAAGAAAGCCATATATAATGCCATAATAAAGTGTCCTATTAATGATAATTGCTGACATTTCACAAGACTTAAATACTTTATAGGCATTGCCTCATTTATTCCACACGAATCTATCAGGTAATAAATCAGTTGGGGTGTTTTGGCTGCAAACAGAAAACTGATTCTGGCTTAAGCATCAAGACATTAATTCTCTCACTTAACAAGAACTCCAGAGGTAGTGCTGCCCCAGAGCTGGTCAGGACAGTGGTTGAATGAAGTCATCGAGAATCCAGGTTATGCCTTCTAGTTTTTCTCTCTGCCCTTCTCATTGGCCTGGTCCTCAGATTAGTAGCCATTATGGCTTCAAGATGCTGACACCCTTCCAGATGCATCTTGTTTATTTTATCCCTCTGCTCACGATTCTGAGGGGAAATGGTGCTCCAGAATCTGGTGCTGCAGCTCAGTGAGGTGAAGAGGCTGCCACAGCCTCGTCACTGCCCAAGCCAGTGGGGGTTTTAGGAGGAGGGCTACACTAAGCCACCAAAGTCAACACATGTGACCTCAGACACCAGTGCTCCTTGCATGGGCCCCCGGGACCTTGCCTCTCCCATTTGATCCTCTCAGATCCCTGTCGTCCCCTCTGAGGTCCTGCTCAGAAAGAGTGATGGCATCTACTGCCAGTTACATGAGCCTCAGGCTCATCCAGTCCCTGGGATTTCCTCCAAGGCTGGGCTGCTGATAGTTTTTTAACTTCCCGGAGAAAAGAGTCTATCCTGCTTCAATAGTTTGAATAGCAGACCCTAGGGCCCTTCTGCTTCAATAGTTTGAATAGCAGACCCCTAGAGCCCCTGGAGGGTCTGCATTTTCTTTTTCAGGAAAAAAAGAGAGCTCCCACCCTCCTGAGAGGCAAGGAGGAGCCTAACTTCAGGGACAAAAGGCCTATGTGCCATCCTGGCAGTGTTGTTAGGACAAAACCTTTGTTAGGACAAAACCTTTCATTCCTGGTCAGACCCACCTCCCTCACAGGCCATGTTGAATTTCTGTGGCTGCCCATATGTGGCTGGCACTGGCCCTTGTCCACAGTGGAGTGGAGGAGTAAAGCAAGGCTCTGTCACCCATGGAAACACATCTGCTTTCTCCATCCTCCCAACCAGCAGCTGATGACCTAATATACAGCCACAGCTCTGAGCATCGGCAGAGCCCAAAGTCACCAGTAACAAACCGTTTCTTTGCTGCTCATTGCCTCTAGCTATGCACCTGCCCAATTTCTCTGTGAAAAGCCTCAGGATCAAGAAGGATATTGAGTCATAATCTAATAATCCGCAGAATTCAGAAATGACTACAATCTCCTGTTAGAGCTGTACTTATAACCTGCACCATGTGACCAAAATAGGATTGCCAAAGAGCGGACTAGAATCTGGGGCTAAGAGGGGCTTAACCGTCCCATTCCGGCCAGAAAGAATTGTTGCTTCCCTCCCATAGTTCTCCAGTTTTTATTGATTAGCCAGAACTGGATGACATTTAAAACAACTAATGGCAATAATAAACTTACTTCTTGTGCAACAAACTCTAGCTAGTGAATCCTCATGATACGCATCATCCCTATGTGACGGATAACTAATGGAGGTTCAGGGACTTGTCAAAGGTCACATAGCCAGGCAATGAAAGATTGGATTCACCTGGGCCAAAGCGAGGTGCTTGCCCTCTCGGACCCCCACCTCCCCACCACCACCACCACTCATTCCCCTGGGTAACCAGATGGCACCAACCACGCCCAGCCACAATCTCAATACCGTATGTGACAAGATGAATCACTCTAACTCTAAAATACCCAGTCGGGTCACTGTTTTGTCACTCTGATTCATGGACATGAGAGAGAGGAGTGCTAAGCCTAAATGCCCCTGGCTGACACACCAGAGCCTGCTGCTAACAGCAAGCTAAGGGTGGGCAGTGCCTGGCTCTCTGTAGAAACAGTCCGTTTTCAAGCCAGCCTCCAATGCACTCACTCGGGAGGACCCCCTGATCCCCGCCCCTCCTTACATCCCTAACGTGAGTTCTGATTTCCCATTAATCTTTGTCCCCCCAGCTCTTATTGCCAGGATTGTCCTAGCTCAGGGGAGAAACTGAAGGTTGCAGTCAGTATAAAAACATGTGCTTCTCATTAGATTGTCTGGAGCATGAGTTGTAACCTGCCCAACTTTAACACTTAGCACAGAAGCACGGCACCTAGCCTGACAACCGCCATTAATGCTGCCTTCCCATGACAGGCCTGACGGCTCAAGATCTCTGGCTCCCGACTGATGCATCGCACCCAAAATAACGCCCCAGTCTGGCACGCGGGGTCTTCTGTCAGCCTTGTCTCCGGGTCTCTCTACTCAAGCTTGGCTGCTCCCCGCGAAGCTCTCCGGCTTGGGCAGGCAAGCTGGCCCTCCCCTACCTCCTCCCTCATTTGGTGCTTTGGTTCGTGCCTGAAACACCCTCTCACCTCTGCACTCCTGCTCTAACTCCATCATTGAAGACTCGAAAGAGAAGACCCCAAGAAGCCCTTCCGGACCCGTCCGTAGGCCTCCGTTTCTTTATTAGCACGCATTCAGTAGGCCACCATGGACTGAGCACGCTCTGTGAGGCACCAAGCCCTTCTGTGAGCCCTTTCTATGTGCTTGGTTGGCATGGTGCTTTGTGCTTTGCATATCCCCCTACTGCTCTGCTCCCTTTACGGGAAATCACCTCCACCAAGTCGTCTATACCTCTGTCTCAGTGCCTGTCCTCACATGCTCTTTTGAGCCAACGTCAAGCAGACTCTTGGCCCCACCTGCCAACTGAAATCTTTCTTTTCAAGGTCATGAATGATTTCTGTGCTGCTAAATCAAATGGTCAATTTCCAATCCTCTTCTTCACTGACATTTCAACAGCACTTGGTACAAGTATCTGACTCCATCATACCATCTTATGAGTTTCATTTAAGGTAAGTTAGATAATTGCAAAAACATTTCTTGGTATTTGACCTTAGGAAATAGAGGCCGAGAAAGTACACACACATCCACATCCACAAAATCACTGTAATTGTGTCAGCTACAACTTTAGTCTGATCGAAGTGTGGCAACTCAAATAACTGGTACTCCTGCTAGGAATGTATTTTCCCCTCCAGAGGGTGAGTGATTTTTTTCACAGAATTCTGAGTGTAGTTAAGTACAATGTTCCTTTGATTGAATTTTAAACGATTAAATATTAAGTGTACATTAAGCTGAACTAAAAGTATTTTGTAAAGTAGAAACAGTCTAGGCTCAAATAATTCCAATAATTTTCATTTTCTTTTTCACTTAGCTGAATGCCTGACAGGACATTTCAAGTTGAATGGGACATGAGAGAATTCTTTTTGTGTGACACTGTCGGGTACATTGCAGCATCTCTAATATCCCTGGCCCCTGCCCATGAAATGACAGAAGCACCCAATCAATGTAAAACCATAACTGCTCTTAAACTGTCCACCATGCTCCTTAGGGGATGATAGCAGTGGGGGGGACGATTCTCCACGGCCTCTTGCATTTCTGCATGGCTCTCGAGCAGAAATAGTGACTGGCTTTATTTTGGACTGGCTTTTCAAAGATGTTTGTGTAGCAAAAAGCTTGGGAACACAAAGCTCGTGTCCCCCTCAGAGCGAAGGCTTGGCGCACTTAGTGCCCATGACAAAAGAGTCAGGTTTCCTCAGCCCAGGGTTCCTTTCCTGTCATGCAACAGCGTGTGCCAGCATCTCAGGCCTGCTCCACGTGGCCTTGGGGACTTGAGACTCAGGGAACTGGGGCAGAAAGAGGCAGGCACTGTGGCTGCTGCTGTGAGTTACAAAGGCCTCTCTCCATGACCCCAGAGTCTCCTGTCTTGTGCCAGCGTCCAGGAGGTGCAGCAGGCTGACTTGGTCCCTTGCAAACAGGGTAAAACTCGGGTCCTTCACTGTTGTTGATCATCGCTGAAACTATATGCTGACTCCCAAATCTATATCCTGGTCCTGACCTCTCTCCTGGAACTCCTGATGTTTGTAACCAATTGCCATTCATATTCAAATGACACACAGGCATTTCAAACTCAAAGCGCCCCAAATAAACCCCTTGCCTTTTCCCAAACCCTTTTTATCCGGAAACCTTTGCCATCTCAGTAACACTCCTTATTCTCAGTCCCTCAGACTCAAAATCTTGGTGTCAGTTTTGATACTTCTTTTTCTCTCAAAGCACACCTTCTAATGGATCACTCCACCCTTGTGACACTACCTTAACACACCACGAAGTCTGACCCCCTGCTCACTGCTGCCTTCACCTCTCTCCTCCTGCTCCATGCCACCATCACCCGCCACCAGGAGGACGGCCGTGGTCTCACCTGGTCTCCTCCCCTGGTATCTGCATGACTTACCGATTCACTTCACTTCTTCCAGGTCTCTGCACCAATGTCACTCTTACCACACAGACCTTCACCGCTGTCCCTACTTAAAAGAGCAACACTCCACAGCCCCAGCACATTCTATTCCCTTTCTCTGCTTTATTTTTCTCTCTAGCTTTCACCAGCATTATACACACATTGCTTACTCACTTTTTATTACTATTGCTTCCCATAAATGTAATCATTTGTTGAATCAATCGACCAATCGATGTAAGAATCTTCACAACACACCCCCATAATTCCAAAAGTAAAATTTGAGATAGTTTCTAGAACTCAACTGCTCATAACATATGTAGAGGGACAGGATTAAATGCCATGAAACAACTAACAGACACAACTTGAAACCAGGACGCCTGGGTTCAGATCCTAAGTTATATCATTGGCTAGCCCTGTACTACTTAGTAAGAGAAGAACATTGACCCATTTCATCTGTTAAACAAGTATTAAGAGCGCATTCATCACCTATTCCATTGGGTCGTGGTTAACTGTCAAATGAAGTAAGATATTCAAAAGAGCTTTGCAAACTGTAAAGCACTGTGAGAATTTAAGTATAATGCTTTTTTTATCTTAAACCATCTGCATTTTTCATTCCCACGCCACAGTCACAACCTATACGATCTTGATTGCCAAAGCATTCCTGCATGTTCTTCTAAACCTGTCTTGTCGCAAGCAGTCTGTCTTGATTAAATGCCTTTGCCCCACCGATGCCTTTTACCCCAGCTCAAAGCCCCTTCAACAAAGGCTCCTAAGATGGAATTTCTTTCCCATTTTCCTAGATTTCATTGAAACGCTATTGTCAGGCCTTTCGGGCTGTGTCATTTATTAAAGGTGTTACTGTTCATTAGCAACTCCTAGATTGCAACTCCTGGATTGGGCTGAATTCACCTTCATGACTCCCACAGCTCCTAACAGAGGGTGGTTAGAGCACCCAGGAGGGAGTTGTGTCCAAGTCTTCATCCGGAAGACTGGGGAGGCCATGAAGGAAATGTCTTTAAAAGAAGAGCTCTTTGCTGATGTGGAGGTGGCAGGACACTTGGAAATGATGACCATCCAGGAATTTGTAACAAGGACGGGAACAGTTGGACAGTCAGTCCAGCTCTGGTTCTATCCAGGACAAGGGCTCTTTTATGACAGGAGGGACCTGCCAATGCTGAGGACTGCCCATGGCAATCCTACACTTCCTTCTTTACATCAGTAATGACTTAGAGTTTCCTTTTTTTTCTTACACTTGAACTCCATATTCTAGTAGAAGTTCCTATGAATTTACTTCTCACCAACAAAGGGACTGGAATAAAGGAAAGAAACCGAAACAGGCACAAGCGACACTAGCTACCATTATTCAAGCATGTACAACAATCTACACACTTGTCTATTACAATATGAGTGTTTTAATCTTTGTAATTATTCTGAGGAGTAGATAGAACTAGTCCCATCAGGAAACTGAGCTCAAACTGATTAAGAGATTTTCCCATGAACACACAGAAGACACAGGGTAGGTACAACTTGCTGTTTCCAGAATATTCCCTGGACTTCAGTGACAGTGCTCATACTGTGTGCTCCAGCTGAGAGATCACTGCTCACCCCTACCTGCCCAGATCCCACTATTCTGAAAAAGGCAGCTCCTATCGAACTTCCTGTATACCACAGTCTCAGTTCCCTCCAAAGTGGAAGCCATAGCTGCTTCCTCGATCTGATGGAACTTTGTACCTCTTTTATGACAGGTCTCAGTCCCCCCGCAACCCCCTAATGTGGCTATTTGTGTACATCTTACTTCCTCCTCCAAGAACGTGAAATCCTTGAGGGTATTGATGGTGTCTCTTAATCACCTTGGCATTACTAAGACTGTATAATAAAAGTATGAGAGCAATTTTCCTGCTCACAGTAGGTAGTCGACACATCTGTTGAACGGGGAACTCAGAGGCATTGCAAAAGGTGAAATCTCAGGCATCTGGTACCAGAGCCTCTTGTTTGCAGCTCAAACAAACCAGATCTGAGGGTTACTGTCATCAAAGCAAACACTGGCCTCTCTCCAGAGGGTATCCACCCCATCCTGGCTTCCGTTTCAAAGTGCTCCCTAAGTCCCCGTTGCAGCCCTCTTGATCTTTCCCTGTTTGCTCATTAAAGTTAATTTGAAACATGAAAAGACCCAGGACTGATTATTTCATTAAAGCCAGGTCTTCTTATTGCAGCAACTGCAGACAAAATACAAAAATAGGGCAGAGGTTGCGGGTATAAGGCCAGAGCATGCAATACTTGTTTAAACCCCTGACCCTGCAGTTCTCAGACTGACACCTGCAGTCAGCCTTGGGGATGCTGAGAATATCAAGGGAAGTAGATTCTGTCTCTTCTTAGAGATATCACAAGTCTGCAAGGAGCTCCACAGCTCTCCTCCCGGGGAGATTAAGGAAACAACAATTTGTGTGAAAATAGTCTTGTCTAGAGTGTTGGGTGTGGACTAGGTTTATTGTTAACAACATCAGCTACCATGTTCTGAGTTCTCGCTGGGTGCCAAGGATTGCCCTACGTGTTTTACATGGGTTAGCTCTCTTCTAATCCTTACAGTAACCCTCTGAGGTGAGACTGTTATTGACCCCATATTGCTTATGAGGAAAATGGGGCTTAGAGAAGTTAAGTTACGGGACTGAGATCTTATAACTATTGAAGGGGAGAGAAGGTGACAAAACTGAGATTCCAACCATGGCAAAGCATTTCTAGAGTCTGTCCTAGTAGCCACCTCACCCTGTTGTTTCTTAGGATATCTCAGAATGTTCTAGTCTCTCTTAGCAGGTAGAAAACACACTGGCCATAAGTGCTGCATGAGCTGGCACTGCTCTGAATGAGGTACCAGTGACACAAGGCCTAGATTTTTATTAAATTTCATATATAAGGAATTCATTTATTTGAGGAACAAAAGAACAGAAGTTGTCACATAAACAATTGGTGCTATGAGAACCCAAGGACAAGACTGCCTATGTGACATGCCAATGTGGCATGTCAAGTTTCCGAGATTCAGCAGGATTGCTTGTAAATATTTATAAAGCTAGAGTCAAGGGGTGAGGAAAGTTGGAGAATGTAGAAACACAGTAACGTGTCACCAATCTCAAGGTCCCGTAACCTTCAATTCTAACGGACAAGTCTTTGTTTCGGTGGAAGTCTTAATTCTAGTTAATGTAAGTTATTCATTCCTCTGGAAATATTTTTAAAGAAGTACCTGGAGCCAGGACTAAAAAGGGAATATGGAAGCACAAAATAAAATGTTAAAAATAAGTCCAAATATATCAATGATCACGATAAATTTAAGCATCTTAAATTCCCCTGTCAAATTCAGCTTTTCAGAACAGGTTAAATTACAAAGTCAGGCTATATGCCGATGACATATATGTAATATACTTAATATGTAATATGTAATAAGGCATATGCTTTAACAACTGAGCACCAAAAGATGAAAACACAGAATAAAAGTATAATAGAAAAGGAATAAAAGAAAGCAGATGGTATAGCGCTATATGAGACAAAAGAAAACTAAAGATGAGATCATTAACAACTAACAGGGACAAATATATTTTCTTCTTTCTATTATTTTCAATTAACAAAGATGATGTAAAAATTGTGAATTTTAATGCATTAACATTGTGGCCTATTCTATAGGCATAGGTTAAAAACTGATAGAAATAAAAAGAAATGAACAAATCAGATTCATAGTCATGTCATATAAAATTAATGGGAATATTTGAATACTTCTCACGGGACATTTATGAGAAAAAATAACATACGTCAAAAAAAGAAGGGAAAAAAATCAATACACTAAGGATAGTAAAAGAAAAAGGATACAATTTATTTGGAAAGTAAAAGACATTGTTCTAGGTACTTCTGGGGATAAAGAGAAAATAAAAATAGAAATTGAAAGAAATTATTCAAAAGTGAATGATAATGAAAGCACTTCATGTACTAAAACCTGAGGGAGCCAGCCAGAGTGGACTCAGATTTAAAAAATAACAATAAAAAGTATGTCTCCCTGTCATTCCCTGTCAGACCCCTTCCACCAGAGCTGTACCATTCAGTACAATGACCACTGTCCATGTGTGGCTAATGAAATTGAAATTCATTAAAATTAAAAATTTAGTTCCCTACTTGCACTTTCACATTGAAAGTACTCTGGAGCCACAGGTGGCTAGAAGGTACCATTAATAGAGAGCAGATATAGAAAACTCCCATCTTCTAGAAGGTTCTATTTGGCAGGGCTTCTCCAGACTTTGCCAGGGAAATTCCAAAATGTCAACTTCATTGACTGTAGGCCATCCTTGAGTCCAGATTTTAACTGGCCAACTGAGCAGACTATTTACCCCATTCCCCAATGCTCAAGACTAAACCTAGAATCTCAGGAAAGCAAATTCATATTGATAAATGTGGCTCAATCGCTTCTTCCAAAGGTGTTTACATGGTCAAACACCTTTAGAATTCATTCACATCCATGCTTTTCACACTCCTGCCAATACTGATTGGTGAGGTCTTGTAATTCTTTTCATGCCTCCATTTCCTCTCCCACCTCAGACCAGGTCTCCTACATCCCTCCCTCGGCTACATTGGGATCTACTCTTGTTATAGACGTGGAGGTAATAAGGGTTGAGTGAGTGGGTCCTACAAAGACTGGCATCCCCTCACAGATGGGAAGAAGTGTTTTTTCTATCAGAAAGGGAGGTCCTATGGAATCGGGAAGTTCAAAGTTTTCCATGTCCCCTGTTTCCCCATTCCCAATCTCAGGGTCCCCCTTCCTTCTCCCCTTTGTGTTAGCCTTAGAGATCGGTAAAGCAAGCATTTAATTGGCCCTGTCACTCTACAATTCACACAATATAGTACTGGGTTCTTAGCCATGTCTGTCTGCCCTGAAATGAAGGATTCCCTTACAGTCGGTGTGAAGCCTTTTGAAAGAACCAGACATTAGATCTTTCCCTGAGTGACTAGCAGTTTCCTAGAACTTGACTAGAAATGATTCTGACCAACCTTGAACCTCTCCCATGAACAACTCCTGTCACTGTAATCTTCTAATATGTGCTCTACACATCACTCAGCATGACATTCTCTAATTCTAAATAATTCTCTAACGAATATTGGTCTGTTTCATGTGTGTGTCTGCGTGTACTACGCTTTTAACTATGCTGTTAGCTTTGTGAGGACAAGATTATCAGGTTTACTAAATTTCTAAGGACATTATTGCTCATTCCGGCCTGGGGCCCCTCGAGAATGTGGAGTGTGGGGTCAGGGAGTCTGGCATGGAACAGCCAGGCCATGAAGCACCTCCATGGGCTCCCGAGGTCAAGCTGAGCTTCCCTCCCGAAACAGCTTTCCAGGCACTCGGTGTCCACAGACTTGGGAGCTGTCTGCCAGTTCTGCTAATCATTCACCCCCTTGGGCTTCCTTCTTGGTGAT